>JAKVIS010000684.1:0-37500 GCA_033119425.1 Bufotes viridis | reverse complement strand
TTCACCGGCCCCATAGAAAATGAATGGAGGGTGGCTGCGCATGCGCAGTTCGCCCTCCTTCACTTTCAGGGCTCCGTTCTCGATATAGCTGTGGGACCCGCACCTATCAGACAATAGAGGCATATCCTTGCGATATACCCCCATTATCTGAGATGGGGAAAACCCCTTTAAGATATTTTTCCCAATGGCAATTTCAAGACGTCAAGAATCACTCTTGCAGAATTTTTATTTCCCCAATGTATATTGAATAATTTTGAATAAGAATCTCCTGCCCTGTGTATACAGCTCCCATGCAGACCTTAGTGTCTCCATGGTAACAGACTACGGACATATCCTGTTCAATCTGATCTTGTAGTCATTCTACTTTATCTACTTCCTCTTATAAGGTCGATGGTTTTCAAGAAGCGGAGGCAGAAGAAAGAGCGTAAAGGCAGATTTACACGGAGGCAATTGTCGGGAATGGACAGTTCCTTCCTGATAACTGCCCGCTCGTCAGTGGAGGTGAAGAGCTGCATTTACATGCAGCGATCCCCTCCACAGTATGGGGAAGAGCGATGGCTACTGCTCATCCTCATACAGATTCATTATTTAAGGATGATTTATTTTGTCGCACGAAAGATCATTTCACCCGATGAACGCGCGTTTTGCCGTTTTTTTGGCTGATTAGGAGCACATTTACACAGACCTATTATGTGAGCATTCATAGTAAGTAACCCTCATCCCCGATAATCGGGAAGACAGTTGGGCCATGTAAACCCGCCATTACATGTATCACAGGGTCTATTTGTAGTCTGTCACCATGGAGACACATAGGTCTGCATAGGAGCTGTATTAAATACTAAAGGAAACTTTTATTCTTTATTTTTTGGTGTTGCATGCATTGGAGCATTGGTTGCAAAAGCATTCATACCTCTGCACTGCTAAATGCTTTGGACACCTATGAAATGGGAAAGGTTATTTGGCGTTTGTTATGTGAAAGTGGTTTCCTTTTTTTTAAAAGAAAAAGAAAAAGTTGCACTAAGGGCTCATGCACACGAACGTATTTTCTTTCCTTGTCCGTTCAGGTTTTTTAAGCGGACCGTATATGGAACCATTCATTTTAATGGTCCGAAAAAAAATGGTATTCCGTTTCCGTATGTCCGTATTTCCGTTCCACCAAAAAAAAGAATATGTCCTATTATTGTCCGCATTACGGACAATGAAAGTATTGCTCTATTAGGGGCCAGCTGTTCCGTAAAATACGTCATGTTCACGGATGTCTTTCGGATTTTTTGCGGATCCGCAAAATACATACGATCATGTGCATGAGGCCTAAATGTCAGTGCAATCTCCATTCCTATGTTCATTGTCAGACTCCCTAATATTAAGTTTGCAACCTTCTCCTAGTTTCAGACTTTTCACTTGTGATCCTGTTCCTCACAGTAAGGCCTCATGCACACGGCCGTATCTACAGTATTTTGTGGTCCGCTAAATTCAGATGACAGGACACGTTCTGTCTTTTGCGGAATGGACGTACAGATGCTGAAAGAACATGGATGTTAATGGGTCTGCAAAAGAAGTTAGAACGAATGCAACACGGCTGTCGCACAGATGTCAACTGTATTTTGCGGCTCCATGTTTTGCAGACTGCAAACTACATACGGTCATGTTCATAAGGCCTCATCTGTGTGTCCCTCCCAGTAATACATGCTGGATTTGTGTGTCCCCCAGTAATACATGCTGGATTTGTGTGTCCCCCAGTAATACATGCTGGATTTGTGTGTCCCCCAGTAATACATGCTGGATCTGTGTGTGTCCCCCAGTAATACATGCTGGATTTGTGTGTCCTCCCAGTAATACATGCTGGATCTGTGTGTCCCTCCCAGTAATACAGGCTGGATTTGTGTGTCCTCCCAGTAATACATGCTGGATTTGTGTGTCCCCCAGTAATACATGCTGGATCTGTGTGTGTCCCCCAGTAATACATGCTGGATTTGTGTGTCCCCCAGTAATACATGCTGGATCTGTGTGTGCCCCAGTAATACATGCTGGTTCTGTGTGTTCCCCAGTAATACATGCTGGATCTGTGTGTCTTCCCAGTAATACATGCTGGATTTGTGTGTCCTCCCAGTAATACATGCTGGATCTGTGTGTCCTCCCAGTAATACATGCTGGATTTGTGTGTCCTCCCAGTAATACATGCTGGATCTGTGTGTCCTCCCAGTAATACATGCTGGATCTGTCTGTGTGTCCCCAGTAATACATGCTGGATCTGTGTGTTCCCCAAGTAATACAGGCTGGATCTGTGTGTACCTCCCAGTAATACATGCTGGATCTGTGTGTCCCTCCCAGTAATACATTCTGGATCTGTGTGTCCCTCCCAGTAATGCATGCTACCAGCAATGTAATCTCTGTGTCCCCCAGTAATACATGCTGGATCTGGGTGTGCCCCCAGTAATACTGGCTGGATCTGTGTGTCCTCCCAGTAATACAGACGTGATCTGTGTGTCGTCCCCCCAGTAATACATTCTGGATCTGTGTGTCCCTCCCAGTAATACATGCTGGATCTGTGTGTTCCCCAAGTAATATAGGCTGGATCTGTGTGTCCCTCCCAGTAATACCTGCTGGATCTGTGTGTCCCTCCCAGTAATACATGCTGGATCTCTGTGTCCCCCACAGTAATATATGCTGGATCTGTGTGTCCCTCCCAGTAATACATGCTGGATCTGTGTGTCCCCCAATAATACATGCTGGATCTGTGTGTCCACCCCCCAGTAATACATGCTGGATCCATGTGTCCTCCCAGTAATACATGCTGGATCCATGTGTCCTCCCAGTAATACATGCTGGATCCGTGTGTCCTCCCAGTAATACACGCTGGATCTGTGTGTCTCTCCCAGTAATACATGCTGGATCTTTGTGTCCTCCCAGTAATACATGCTGGATCCGTGTGTCCTCCCAGTAATACACGCTGGATCTGTGTGTCTCTCCCAGTAATACATGCTGGATCTGTGTGTCCCTCCCAGTAACATATGCTGGATCTGTGTGTACCTCCCAGTAATACATGCTGGATCTCTGTGTCCCTCCCAGTAATACATGCTGGATCTCTGTGTCCCTCCCAGTAATACATGCTGGATCTGTGTGTCCTCCCAGTAATACATGCTGGATCTCTGTGTCCCTCCCAGTAATACATGCTGGATCTCTGTGTCCCTCCCAGTAATACATGCTGGATCCGTGTGTCCTCCCAGTAATACATGCTGGATCTGGTGTCCCTCCCAAGTTTTTCCTTGATTTAAAAAAATGGGTTTGGTTTCTATTTTTGTTCCCAGAAACAGTGCCACTCCTGTTCAGTGTGTGTAGTATTGCAAATAAGCTTCCAATTGGTATTCCTAATAGATAAAAATATTAGATTGGTGGGGATCTGTGGGGACCCCCCCACTGACTACAAGACCAGGAGTCAATGGAGCAACAGGTCAAGCTCCATCACTGCTCCATTTAAAGTATATGGGATTGAGAGCGCTAGCCGAACACTGTACTTATTATCTCCAGCAGTCTCATAGAGATAGGCGTGACCTGCTGCTCCCCTCATACAGTGCCATGGGACACACAGTTATGACCAGTAGATAGAGGGTAACTTGTTCTAACTAGAATTCCCCTTTTAATTTCAGACCACCCCTCACACGCTGATCCTGCTCCATATGTGGAGGGTTCCAGTCCTGACATGGTAAACTGCCTGTTAAGCCCTGCTCGCGGCAGAGCTTAACAGGAAGCCTGTCAAAGTCTCATAGAATGCAGTAGTATTGTTTTGCAGTCCATGGTATAAGCTATCAGAGGATCGCTTGTTCAATTAAAATAAAAATAAACAAGAAAAATTGTTTTTAAAAATATAAACACAGAAATATTGTAAAAAATCTAATATCCCCTTTCCCCAATTTTACATATAAAAATAAACATACGGTAATTTTAAATTGCTGTGTCAGAAAATGTCCAAGCTGTTAAAATAAAATAAATATTTATCCTACGTGGTGAACACATAATGGAAAAATTCAAAATGGCTGACTTGCTGTATTTTTTTTTTATTCCAGCTAAATGAAAAGCGATCAAAAAGTCATATGTACCCCAAAGTTGTACGAATGAAAATGACTGAGCCTGTCTAGCTGTAAAAAAAAAAAGTTATGGGTATCAGAATATGGCAAGATGAAAAAAATAATTTTTATTTTTTATTTTTTTAAAGTAGTAAAACAATAGAATCAACATAAATGTGATATGACCCTCAGCGTAGAATAAGTTCACCTTGTCTTTTGTAGAGCACAATGAACTTCATAAAAACAAAACCCAAGAAATCATGGAAGAATTCTTTTTTTTTTCTTAGTTTTTTCACTCCACAAAGATTTTTTTCTCCCTGCTTTCCAGTACAAAGTATAGTAAATTTAATGCTGACATTAGAAAAGGCAATCTGTCCAGCAAACAATAAACCCTTACACAGCTATGCGATCAGAAAAGTAAAAAAAAGTTATGGCCTTTGGAAGATGGGGAGGAAAAACGGACGTGCACTTATAAAAATTGTCCCGATCCTTAAGGGTTGGAATTGCCACAGTATTCTGAAAATGCGTAACTTTAGCCTCCAATTTCTACAGGTCTAAGAAGTAATTTCCAATTTTCTTGACGTTCTTCCATTTGCAGAAGGTTGCAGGCGACTGCTCCTGTATAGACTGAACACAGGGTTCTGGTTTTTTTTGACTAATAGATTGCAGAGATTATTCATAAAAATGCATAATTATACGAGACGGAGAAAATGGCAGAAAACGGCACCAGATTATCAAAATTGTGCAGGAAGAAGGATAAATTTGTCCCAATGCCTCATCTTCCTGGGAGATGTATTTACCATATTTAGCGCCTAAATATGCTGTCGGCACATTTTACTACTCCTTTTAGTCACGCCCTTTTTCTAGAGACCTCTTTCAAGACTGTCGAGAAAGGTGCAGAAAATGTCTACAACACATGATCACTCACGCCGTGTCCTCCACTTTTTTGTCTCCATTCTCTTCAGAATTCTTGTATTAGAAGTGGCTAATTAGACCCTTTTCAAATTCGATACATTGATTTGAGGCATTGACGTTGCCCATAGCAACCATTCTCCATCGACGCACGCTTATTTTTCTGTTTATTATGCCACTGACGACATAGAATATTTGAGCATTGACTTTAGGACTCCTTTGTTCACTGTTGTTTTTAGAAATCTATTTAATTTATTTTCCCGTGTTTTTCCAGGATAAATCATTTTATTTAGAGCGCAGAATTTTTATTTATTCACTTGTTTATTTTTTTAATTAAATTAAAGAAGCATTACTCACCTCACACATTCCCCCGCCAATGCCATTACAAGGTTTTACAGGTCCACTTCCTGTTCCAGTTCTCAAAATGCAGGAAACGGAAGGAAATTTCCTTCTTCCGCAACCGATTTGCAGCGGTGATCCGCCCCAGTCAACAGTTGACCGAGCATCTCCAGATTTTTTTGTGTGTCGAGCTTGAAATGGAGATGAGTAAAGATACAGTAAGGGTTCATGCACACGACCGTACGGATCCGCAAAAAATATGGATGAAGTCCGTGTGCATTACGGATTTTGTGGAACGCCCCTAATACAACAGACCTACCCTTGTCCGTAATGTGGACAATAATAGCACATGTTCTATTTTTTTGCGGAACAGAGATACGGACGTACGGACATGGAATGCACATTTTTTACGGACCCGTTGAAGTGAATGGACACGGAAACCAAATACGTTCGTGTGCATGAGCTCTAAGTGTGTCTGGAGATTGCTGAGGTAAATATGGGTGCAGCATCTTTCTCACTCTTTTTTTTTTTCTATTAAAAAAAAAATAAAAAATCAGTAACCCGTGCTTAGATATAACCTATTGGCCATTGGGGAATTATAAAATGCCCTTCAAATACTACATATCGGAGTCATAAGGCTATTGCCTATTTTTAAGAATTTTCCAATGGAAAAAAAAATTCTAGCAAATGCTAAATTTATTTCTTAAAATTTCTTACAAGCCATAAAAAGCCTGCAAATAAACTTAAGTGGTGCAGCGCCTTAATGCTTCTTCTTCCCCTTTATATAACATTTTTTACATAAAGACTGTTTTCTGATGGTCCACTCCCTTTAAAACTCATCGTAGCTGGGAGTTTGAGGGGCAGCCGGTGCACGCGCATTTAGGGAACCCACGCACGGTGCGGATTGCGTGTGGCTTTTCTGAGCAGATTCTCGTGTGGAAAAGCCGCTGCGTAATACAGTACCAGCAATGTATGAAAGTAGACAAATGCCTTGCACACTTTTCTTGGGCACAGAAATTGTTTGTGCATTTTTTGGTGCGGATTTCACCCTTTTCAATGCAGCGCTGAGATCTGCAGAAAAAAAAAAAACTATCAAATCTACAATAAGGCAGGGTTCACACCTGCGCGTCCCGCTTCGCTCGTACGACACTCTATCTTTACTTTTATTTTCGCATCGTGAAAATGTAAGTAAGAATCGCGCGTCGTGCGCGCGTTTGCGCTATATATCCCTATGGGGGATGCGCGACAATACGCCCCAAAGAAGCTCCTGTACTTTGGGCGTAGGGCGTTTTACAGCACGTTTGTACGCGCTGTAAAATGCTCAGGTGAGAACCATGCCCATAGGGAAACATGGGTTTTCGCCTGTTGAGCGTTTTACAGCGCGTAGGAACGCGCTGTAAAACGCTCAAGTCTTATCCCAGCCTAACACCTGCTGTTATCGGTGCAAAAACACAGAAATATGCTCAAAATAAAACACGCAGAATTTCTGTTTTGAAATCGGCTCTCGTGTGCAGGTACCCTTAGTGCTCTGATAGGAATCCGTAGATATTGCTAGGCAGCGTGGCATATGGATTTTAAATGGAGATGGTCAATAGATGTATCGTTTACTAGGTGGATATCACCTATTAGCAAAAGCTTCAGAGTAAAAAAAATAAAAATCTCTCTATAGATATAGATATATATCCCAAACAGGAATTTTTACATATTCGATATTAGAAAGTGATCATTCTACAATGGAGTTCAATTATAAAAATAGTTTATATGATACAAATGACACCTTGTAATATATACATTATCTCACTAATGTTCTCATTAATACAAGTGCCGACTTGCTGTATGACTGCTGTGTAAATTTAGCATTTTATATATTAAAGAGGTTGTACCATAAACTACTTTTTACTCTAAAGTATAATTTCATCAATCATTCTAGCCCCAATTCCTTCTAGGATTTTTTTTTTTTTTTTCAAATTTACCTCATTTGCAGTTTTCTCCTATCCCCCATGCTTGAATCTTACTTCCTGGATTGTCATGTTTCAGCTATCCCATCATGCCTCAGGGAAGTGAGATGTGTCTAGACGTTAGCGGGAGTTGGGACACTAACCACGTCCCTTGTTTTTACTAATGACGATTGTGCGTCCTACATTATAAGGCTCCAATACAAAACGTAATCAACTGAATATCAGAACAGATATATAAAAGAACTGAGTAGTACAACACCAGAAAAGTACTCATCCAGGTCCTTTGTTTTATAATGGAAGTCCATTGCAGAATGAACTTGCTTTCTGGATAAAAAAAATCCCAGATTTTGTTTACTTTGTTTTTTTTTGTTTTAAAGCATCTTTAGGGCTGTGTTCACATCACTTCATTGGTACTTTTAGGCTGTGTTCAGATCTCTTCATGTCAGTGGTTTTAGGCTGTGTTCACATCCCTTCATGTCAGTGGTTTTAGGCTGTGTTCACATCCCTCCATGTCAGTGGTTTTAGGCGGTGTTCACATCCCTCCATGTCAGTGGTTTTAAGCTGTGTTCACATCCCTCCATTTCAGTGGTTTTAGGCCTCTTTCACATGGCGCAATTCACGGGCACCGACCGCGGGGCAGCCGCAGCAGATCCTCCCGTTCCGCAGAAAGATAGGACATGTTCTATCTTTTTGCGGAACGGAAGTACGGGACGAAACCCCACGGAAGCACTCCGTAGTGCTTCCATAGTGTTCCGTTCCGTGATTTTGTTTCGCACCGTTCCGCATCATCATGTCAGTGGTTTTAGGCTGTGTTCACATCCCTTGGTGCCAGTCGTTTTAGGCTGTGTTCACATCCTTTGGTGCCAGTGGTTTTACAATGTGTTCACATCACTTTATGTCAGTGGTTTTAGGCTGTGTTCGCATATTGTGACCGAGGTGCATTTCTTTTTCATCCGTGCTTTTGCCGGGCAGAGACCAGATATCGTGCCCAGCTACCAATAGATTCTGAGATATGGTAACATAATAATATGTAACACAAAAACACAAGTGGGGATCAGTCAGCACGTCCCTGTATGCAGGTGCACGTAGCCATGGCAAAATATACATACAAACACAAAAATGCATCAGCACTCTAAAACCAGCACTCTGCCCTGCCTCACTGCTAGAAGTTATCAGAGGTCGTTAGTGTACATTTTGATCAAAAAGTAATAAGCCACTCGCCACGCCAAGGCCGCCTCTATGAGTGGTCCTAACGCTAAATCCTACCTGTTATGGGCCATGACAGCCACATAAAATCCAGGGAGTGCGGGCCCAGCATGCATGCTAGGATCCACCGTGCTTTATTAACCCTTTTTAGTGCCATAACAGCCTCCATTAAATCCAGGGATGCAGGTACCAACATGCATGCTGAGCCCACTGTGTACTCTTCCTGGAGCCAGATGGCTATTAGTAGGTATTATGAATGCAAGTTCAGTTTTATACTTACTCTGATTAAAACCAGCCTCTAGGGCAGACAAACTAGTCAGGTGTGCACGATTGAAAGGATTTTATGTGGCTGTCATGGCCCATAACAGGTAGGATTTAGCGTTAGGACCACTCATAGAGACGGCCTTGGCGTGGCGAGTGGCTTATTACTTTTTGATCAAAATGTACACTAACGACCTCTGATAACTTCTAGCATAGAGGCAGTGCAGAGTGCTGGTTGCAGAGTGCTGGTTGCAGAGTGCTGGTTGCAGAGTGCTGGTTGCAGAGTGCTGGTTGCAGAGTGCTGGTTGCAGAGTGCTGGTTGCAGAGTGCTGGTTGCATTTCTGTGTTTGTATAATAATATATAAGAATATTTTCTTTATGTTTACTTTTGAGCTGAAAATGCAGCCTATTCCCTCTGTGGGAGGATACGTTTTATTTTTGGAAGTTTGCATAATTAACTTTTGAAAGTTTCAAGTTGCATGCCAGCGCAATGAACGTCCAAGTAATGTCTTAAGATTTAGAAAGCCTCAAAATGAGAGCTAAATTTACTAAAGGGTGACTGAGTGGTCAAGATGAAAATGCTAAGACAATGCGCAGCACCAGGCTTCCTCTTAATGCAGCTCTGCGGGGAACGTGCGAAGATGCTCCGTTAATTGTGCACTAATAATAATTAGTAATAAACCAGCAAAATCCTCATCATTGCCGCACTTAGCCTTTAGTAGCTGACACAAAAGTTGAGGTGATGTGTTACGGCTGATGTTAGATCATATGAAATATGCCGTTTTGGCTTTTAGTTGCTGTTTATTCAGTTTTCTTCATGTTGATCTATTCATCGTAATTAAGCAATTGTAAATATATGTATAAAAGATAAGTAAAGAAAAAAAGACAATTAAACCTTAGCTGGTGATCTTTAGAATTGGAGCGGTTAAATTTCGTCATCCTTGGTTGTCTAGAGCAGTGTTTCCCAACCAGTGTGCCTCCAGCTGTTGCAAAACTACAACTCCCAGGATGCCCGGACAGCCTTTTGCTGTGCGGGCATGCTGGGAGTTGTAGTTTGCAACAGCTGGAGGCACACTGGTGGGAAACACTGGTCTAGAGCAATAGAGCGGTTAACGTTTGCTTCCCTGGTAGTCTTGGGTAATGAGGGGCGGGAGATACGATAATGATGACCTATCCTCAGGATAGGTCATCATTATGACATTGGCAGGGGTCTGAGTCCCGGCACCCACACTAATCAGCTATTTCAGGGGGGCGCTGCTCTCACCGGAACAGCGCCGTAAATTATATAGTGGCAGTGCTTGGTATTGCAGCTCAACCCCATTGACTTGAATGGGCCTCAGCTGCAACTAAGCCATGTGACTGATGTATGGTGACGTCACATAGTCTAAGAAGAGGCTGCGACAGTTGCAGAGCTCCTGGCCTCTTCTAACAGCTAAGAACCCCCGCCAATCTGATATCGACAGAGAATCGGTCATTAACAGCAATTTCTGGATAACCCCTTTAATGTCTTGTTTCCTAGTGGTCCAAGGCAGTCGTGGGCAAATTGAGACAAATATCAACAAAACAGCGATTTAATTTTTTCTGAGAGCCAAATTTTTTAAACGTAAACTATATAGGAAGGTACATTGTTATTAACTTAATAAGGGTATTCCTAACTATCTGAACCTTTCTCAATCCTCGACACTACATCTTTCACTCCACAACGTTCACCCTATAAGACGCACGTAGGTTTTAGACGAGGACAATATGAAAAAAATGTTTTCATTACACCTCAGGTCAAACCACTAATCAGAACCCCAATGTTAATAAGTCCTCCCTCAGATCAGACGTCAGCTCAGACCCCAAAGTAAATGTAAATGACCCCCAATCAGACCTCAGATATGAGCCCCATGCCTCTCATCATCCCTATTATCATCCATGATGCCCCTTATCAACCCTGTTATTATCCATGATGCCTCTCATCATCCCTATTATCATTAATGATGCCTCTCATATCCCCCATTATGATTCTCATCATCCCCTTTATTATCCATGATGCCTCTCATCATCCATGATACCTCTCCTATCCCCCATTATGATTCTCATCATCCCCTTTATTATCCATGATGCCTCTCATCATCCATGATACCTCTCATATCCCCCATTATGATTCTCATCATCCCCTTTATTATCCATGATGCCTCTCATCATCAATGATGCCTCTCATATCCCCCATTATGATTCTCATCATCCCCTTTATTATCCATGATGCCTCTCATCATCCATGATACCTCTCCTATCCCCCATTATGATTCTCATCATCCCCTTTATTATCCATGATGCCTCTCATCATCCATGATACCTCTCATATCCCCCATTATGATTCTCATCATCCCCTTTATTATCCATGATGCCTCTCATCATCAATGATGCCTCTCATATCCCCCATTATGATTCTCATCATCCCCTTTATTATCCATGATGCCTCTCATCATCCATGATACCTCTCATATCCCCCATTATGATTCTCATCACCCCATTGCCTCAGATCAGCCCCAAGTTTCATAAAATAAAAAAGCCCTTACCTCTCCTGCTCCTGGATGCCGCTGCTCCTCACCACCCTCGCTCTGTGTTCCTCCTGCTGTCAGCTTTGCTGGGAAATGGCGTGCACAGCGTGACGTCACAGAGCGCCTCACACTGTGCGCAGCCCTGCACAGCCTACAGCCGAGGACCAGGAAGCGGTGAGTACAGAGCCTTCACCGCTTCCTGGTCCTCCCCCTCCTGCCGATTTTTGCCACGGGCAACAAAATTACGATCGCACTGTACATGTGAGCCCGCACCTGGAAGAGCCAATATCAAGGGGCTAAAGAGCCACATGTGGATCTAGAGCCGCAGTTTGCTGACCACTGGTCTAAGGTAACAGTTGGGTAAAGAGGGCGTCTTCTGAATCCAACTCCTGTCCTTAAGTCCTATTAGAGCACATGATATCATACAGGACAATCCCACATTTGGGAACGCCCTCTATGAGCCACAATGAAGAGTCTCTCTGGGGGGCTCTAGCCGTCCTTACATTGCATGGATGTCCATTAATCTAAATGGCAGACCTGAAATACTACTTTTCCGCTAATGTGTTTGGTTGCCAGTGACTGGTAGGTTGTGGCTTATAAGGTCCAGCAAGAAAAACAACCCTTGAAAGTCATAAAATTTTACTAATTTTCTTTAAAATAGAAAACTCCAAAATTTGGAGTTTTCTATTTTAAAGAAAATCAACAAAATATTATGACTTTTAAGGGTCGTTTTTTTGCTGGACCTTATATTTTGAATTAATGACTCCGCTATAGGGTATGTATATTGTTTAAATGCTGGACCTCTTTGTAGGTTGTGGCTTACCCTGTTAAAACCAGCTTTTTCTCAGGTGTAGGCCTCATGCACACAACCGTTGTTTGTTTCCGCGTCCGTTCCGTCCGCAAATTTTGCATCCGCCAAAAAAAAACGGATGACGGACCGTTTTTTTTTGGCAGATCCGTTTTTATGGCCGATGCATTGGTATAATGCCTATCCTTGTCCGCAAACGTGAAAAAAATAGGACATGCTCTATTTTTTTACGGAATGAAAACACGGACCACGGATGCGGAAAAAAAAAACTGTTTACCATCTGCATTTTTTGATGGACCCATTGAAATGAATGGGGAAGCATCCTATCCGTGAAAAAAAAACGGAACGGACGCGGAAACAAACAACGGTCGTGTGCATGAGGCCGTACTGTGAGAAGGACTTGGGTCGATCATCATTGTGAAATGGGATGTCTCTAATGAGACAACTTCTTTAATATTTGATTCCCTGTGTTACAAAGCAGGTGTGGATCCGCTGTGCCACTTGAGAAGATTTGGCTTGGGGTAACTCCTAGGGGTTGTATCTAAGTGGCCACCTTGGCCTTCACCCTTTAACCCTCATACAGGGATTTGGGCTAGGCTGCTGCTTCTTGGAGTAATCTTAAGTGACTGCTGACCCACAGGGGTCAAGAGACACCAAAGGATCAGGCAAAACCTTAGTCAGGGACAGGCCGAGGTCAGACCAGGAAGAGTTTGTGTAATCCAGTATTCAATCCAAGGTCAGGGCGGGCAGCTCAGGTTCACGAGAAGACAACAAGTGTTATGGCACCTTTGCAGGAGACTAGAGTATTAGAAACCATAACTCAGACACACTGCCATAGGGAAAGGTGTCTTAAGTACCACAAGGTAGCCATTGGCTGCGGAAGATTATTATGTGAGTGCTTACCCTTGAAGACCTCACCTTACAGGCAGGCCAGAAAGTAGGCCTCAGCCTGCATGGGATGGACGGAGCAGTGCCACTCCAGCAGCGGTGCCTGCCAGTTAGGAGGAGAAGGACACCAGCAGGTCTGAGTCACCAGAGACCAGGAGTAGGTGAGCAAAGCGTTGGGCATGAACAGCCACCATAACATCCTGGTGGTCTAGGGCAGGCATCAGAAACCTTCGGCTCCCAGCTGTTGTGAAACTACAATTCCCAGCATGCTCCATTCATTTCTATGTAAGTTCTTAGAAGAGCAGATCAACTATGCATGCTGGGAGTTGTAGTTTCACAACAGCTGGGAGCCAAAGGTTGCCTACCCCTGTTGGAAGAGACCGTGTCGCCTCCCTAGTTGTCTAGGATAGAAGGAGGGAGTTAATACCTAGTAGTCTCATCCATTCTCCTTCTTCTGTACAAATCAGTGCTGGGCAGAGACAAACAGGACCATGGGACTTCTGCCGTATGGTGCCTCTATAAGCAATGCTTCTAGGCGAAGACCCCTCAAAAATATGGCAGACATGGTGCAAGTCAACTCTGCCTGTCTACATTTAGATGCAACTCCAGCCCACTGAAGGCTATGGGCACCATACTATGATTCCACACGGGTCCATAAATGACAGGCATGTGCATTAGTGAGTGTACAGCTGGTATCATTGTGTCATTTTTAGGTCCAATATTTTTGGGGTGATTTTTATCATTTATTAAATTTTTACAGCAAGTGGAACTTCAGTTCACTGATACAGAGCTACATATCCCTTGCGCAGGCATAGATTTAAAAATATGCTGGCTACCTACAGACACCACCAGAGGGAGCTGGTGAGCTTACTGCATACTGTGTTTTAATTGAGTGCAATGTATACACAGTATGCAGTGAACTCCTGAGCTCCCTCGAGTAGCGGCTGCAAAAAAACAGTAAGTTAATAGTTAACTTTATGTCTATACGGACAGGCGCATTACCACAATATGCTCGACTCTTCATAGGACAGCAGTGGAGCCGCTATTACAGCTATGCTTGATCCAGGGGGGCCTTGCTTTCTGGTAGTCCGAGGGTATGTTAAAACGCTGCAGATTTGTTGCAGAAACTTCTGGTTCTCTGGAATCCATGCACCTGTGGCAGAAAGAACCTGATCACATGTATGAAATGGATTTTTCAGTCGCAGAATTTCTTCAATATACCGTAATGCAGAGGTCTCCAATTGCTGTGAAACTACAATTCCCACCATACCCAATCCTAGACGGTTAAGGCATGCTGGGAGTTGTAGATTCTGGAAGGAGCTCGGAGACTTCCATCATATGATGTGACCGGTTACCTGATGCGACTACCACTTCTGCCCATAGGTATAGCGAACAACGAGACTATCAGCAGCCATGTGCCTGTTGGTGTGCCTCATGGTATTATTGACTCTGTAAAGTCACATGCACACTTAATGATCCTGCTAGGTTTTGCATGTATTCCAGCCTGCACCCATGGGCATATTGCTGACACCTGGCTTAGACAAGTGTATTGGGTGCTTGTGTTGGTTAGCGTAATACAGTTACATACGGTAAACACTTTGAGAAAACAAGGATGCAAGTGGAGTAAATAGGTGTCATGCCTAATGTGTCCCGAGAAGCACATAATCATGAGATATACGTCATACCAAGTCTGAACTATTATAGGGGTAGGTCATCAGTATCTGATCGGTGGGGGTCTGACACCCGGGACCCTCGCCGATCAGCTGCTTGAAAAGGCACTAGCACCGCAGCCTTCTCTCAGTTCACCAAGCACAGCGCCGTGCATTGTATGGGGGATGTGCTTGATATCGCAGCTCAGCCCCTTTCACTTCGATGGTGCGGAGTTGCGCCTAGACCGCGTGACTGATGAACGTGATGTCACTGGAGTAGGAAAATCTGTGAGAAGGTGGCAGAGCCATTGCGAACACTACTGCCGTCTCAAAAAGCTTATCAACGGGGGTCCCAGGTGTTGGACCCCCACCGATCCTGAGTTGCAGGAATATAATGTACACAGTGACTCCACCAGCAGAATAGTGAGTGCAGCTCTGGAGTATAATACAGGATGTAACTCAGCATCAGTACAGGATAAGTAATGTATGTACACAGTGACTGCACCAGCAGAATAGTGAGTGCAGCTCTGGAGTATAATACAGGATGTAACTCAGGATCAGTACAGGATAAGTAATGTATGTGCACAGTGACTCCACCAGCAGAATAGTGAGAGCAGCTCTGGAGTATAATACAGGATGTAACTCCGGATCGGTACAGGATAAGTAATGTATGTACACAGTGCACCAGCAGAATAGTGAGTGCAGCTCTGGAGTATAATACAGGATGTAACTCAGGATCAGTACAGGATAAGTAATGTATGTATACAGTGACCCCACCAGCAGAATAGTGAGTGCAGCTCTGGGGTATAATACAGGATGTAACTCAGGATCAGTACAGGATAAGTAATGTATGTACACAGTGACTGCACCAGCAGAATAGTGAGTGCAGCTCTGGAGTATAATACAGGATGTAACTCAGGGTCAGTACAGGATAAGTAATGTATGTACACAGTGACTGCACCAGCAGAATAGTGAGTGCAGCTCTGGAGTATAATACAGGATGTAACTCAGGATCAGTACAGGATAAATAATGTAATGTATGTACACAGTAACTGCACCAGCAGAATAGTGAGTGCAGCTCTGTGGCATAACAGTGGTACACGGTAGATATATATAGTGTAACATTAAATTCAACACTGGACTTATCCTTTAGCTAAGTAACGGTTCAGTGTGATGGATATGACGCTCCTGTTATTTCTGTGCATAGTGAGAATTTTACCAGTGACACCAGGGGACAGGTCTTTGTCATTGTCCTGAGAATTGGGACAGATGTATTGGTAACAGTCATGACCTGCAACAGTCTAGAGACAATATGGCGATCACAGAGCGTTTACAACGTGCAGGGAAAGGGCGCGCATGGACACCGTGTGAGAGAGAACTCTTCATTCTTGATTGGGATCTACATTTATTGAGATCACAGTATTTCTATATTTATCCACAAGCATAATGACCAGAATTGTAACCTCGTTGAGTCATACGATGCCTGTTTTGCATGGTATACGGAGCAGATCATTTTTCTGCCTGTTGTTTTTACTGTGCAGAAGCTTTGTGATTGATGTAATGTGTGTTTCGTGTGGCTGCAGCTTTCAGGCTGTGCGGGTCCATCATCAGTATCAGAGATGATTTTTACGACATCCAAGGACCTTAGTGTCCCGGTGGTGCAGACATCCAGGTTCTTAAAGGCTATGAACACCTTTCGAGACGGAAAAATATTTTTTATATATGGTATATTAGTGGTGGCCTTGCTCTTTTTGTTTCAGTCTACATTCTTTAATCCTTCATCCATACTCCTACCACCCCATCCCCCTGATTATTTACAATCTGCTCCTAGGTTTAGATTTTTCTCCTGTGGACGTGTCCCTCCCAGTAACACATGGGCAGGAGGTCTGTGTGTCCAGGATACTGCTGCCTCCACTAGCTCTCAGCACAGCTTCATTCATGGACTGAATTCTCCTCTTGCTTGGACGGACAGTAACTGACGTAGAGGAGCTTGCTCCCTCTGCAGAGTTTGCCGTGGGTTTTACTCCCCTCTCTCTACACTTACATACCACCTATATAAATATTCCCCTGCAGACTGCCTAGTTTGTGCTTTCCTTCCTATATAGTGCCTGTACGAGCTGACCTACATGGATAATCTCCCCCCTCCACCTTCCTATCTGTCATGTACAACCTCCTCCCCCTCCCTGCTTTTTACTCTTGCATGGTCATCGACAATTGTAATGCTTCTTGTCCACTGACGACTTCTGTTATTTATTTTATGACGATAGTCATGTGTATTAATAGATGTTTTGGAGCTGCCGGGAACACAACTAGTGCATAACACATTATTGCGGTGCATGGGATTAGGCCCCGTCCACGCCATTTGTATAGCAGGAGCAGTCGGCCATTATCGCTCCACTACATTTCTTCGTTATTAAAGGGGTATTCCAATTTTACGAAACAACTGGTGTTCTTTGTATAATGTCACATTCTACAATTGTCCAGTATACGTTCTTCATCAGTTCTTGGTTTTCAAGATCTCTGTATGATACTTACTGTTACTGAATCAAGATGGCTGAGCATTGATTAGTGTCGTAGCAGAGTTAGCAGTGAGGTAAGGGCTGAATTGGTCACAACATTTTATTGTTTGGGGTCCAACTCCTGGCGTCTCCACGATCGGCAGATTAATGAGGTGTGTTGCTTCATTAAGGTCTGCATCCCTTTCGCTGTATACTCAGCCACAGTGCTGAAAAATGGCTTCTGCAGCTCAGTACTATATCTATATAACTGTACTTTAACCCTAACCATAGAGCATCAGTATCAACCCATTAATGACTAGTGATGTATGTGCACATCATTGGTCGTTAGAGTGTGTATGGAGAGCACTCTGGACAGGGTATAATAGGATGCCCTGAAAATCACTATGCACGGCAATACAGAAGTATTTATGAGGGGATCAAATAATGGGGGCAAAAAAAGTTATCCCATGACTGATGTAAAAAGTGAAAATCTGACACCATATAGGAGTTTACAATCTCTTTCTAACAAAGCTAGAACCAGCCCTGTACCTCACATGGATCCAGAGATCTCACCATTAATTGCTCTGCTAGCTTTATTTCAAGTTCGCTGCTCAGGTGGTGTGTCCTTTCTCAGGGAACGTGTCCTTTCGTCTGCAGCTCTCTCCCTGTAACTGTCACAGCTGCTAGCAGAAGATACATCTGGCGGTAGTTGAAGTATAAAATCAGGCATGTGCGTCCATCTCAGTGAGGTGGACAAAGAAATAAGGAAAAGAACAAACAGCAGGAGGCGCTATGCAAATATATTTTATTGAATAACTCAGTGTCTGTACTAAAAATTTTAATTGCCGTATTTTTCGCTTTATAAGACGCACCTGGTGATAATATGCACCTAGGTTTTATCGGAGGACAATAAGAAAAAAATATTTTTTATTACACTTCAGATCGGGCCACCAGTCTGACCCCCAGTGTTAATCAGACCTCATCTGACCGCCAATGTTAATAAGACCCTCAATCAGACCTCAGATCAGACCCCTAATGTTAATAAGACCCAGTAAGACCTCAGATCAGACCCCCATGCCATTTATCAGCCCCTATTATGAGCCCCCGTGCCATCTATAAGCCCCAGTGCCATTTATGAGTCTCCATGCCACAGATCAAACAAAATAAAAAGCACAGCCGAGGACCAGGAAGCGGTGAGTACAGAGCTTTCACCGCTTCCTGGTCCTCCGGTACTAATGAGCGCTTCCATAATAGAAGCTCTCACTAGTATTCACTTTATAAGATGCAGGGCCATTTTCTCCCACTTTTTTTTTTGGGGGGGGGGGGGAGAGTGCTTCTTAAAAAGCGAAAAATACATACATGTAATTATAAAAGTATTCAGATCCAGGGGTTGGTTTGATAAAAAGGTATAATATTTTTCATGGAAAAAGATGTGGAAACATTTACCATTTCACGTATTTAAATTATTATTAATTATTATTACGTCCAGAAATGTCCAAAGTCTTAGAATATTATGCTATTTATAATGTGCAGTAAACACAAAAAAATAAATCACAAATAATGAAATACAAACCACAAATCATCCTGCCAAAAAAAAAAAAAATGTTAAAAAAAGGTATTGGTGGTTAGAATATGGCGACACAAGGCAGTTAAAAAAAATTAAGTTTTACATTTTTTAAAAGTAGTAAAACTTAATGAAAAAGAGCATAAATTCCATTCTATAACTGGACCTGCAGAATGTGGTCATCGTCATTTTTTTCTGTGCCATTAAAAAGTACCACTCGTTCCCCCAAAAAAAAAAACTCACAGCATTTTTGCAACTATTAGTCCATGGTGCTGATCAGTGAATTTTTGTTTAAAACCTAGTAATTTTTTTAAATAAAAATTTTTAATTGTAAAAAAAAAAAGAAGTTATTCACGAAGGCTAGTTTGTCATATGCAGCAGAACCTCTGGCGGACATTTCAGTAGAGAACTGCCTTCCGGAATTCTCCAGATCCGGTGTGACTGGATACTGCCGCCTGCTCGTTGGACCCCATAGCCCGGCAAATATGCTGGCGGTTTTTGTCTCTGCCGGTACAGCCTTCCAGAACACCCAGCCGCGTATGTGAAACTGGTGTAGCATTGTACGGCACATTGTTGCCGAATGTCACTGAAATTCCATGAAAAACAGCAATGTGTGAACGCTCCCTATCTATGTACTGTGGAATAACGCATTTTCTGGTAATGATTTTTGTGACCTGTCCGCGCGTTTCGATGTGTCCAGATTGAAGGCCCACAGATGTCCAGTGATTAGAAATCATCCTGTGATGGGGAATCCGGTGACAGTATAATCCCAGACCCCACACATCACTCCCTGCCCAGCGTGGCGGCACTGACAGATCACACAGCTTATACATGCAGTATCAAAGAAAATCAATTTCCATTTCACAGAAATGAGAGGCAGACTCCTCCAAATTGTTTGCTGCCCAAATGCAGCTCCTGGCAACTAAACATCCAGTTATCTTCCATCCCGTTCTGCTGTAACTGTGATTTTCTCCCAGCGCTCCTCTTCCATACAGGGGCACAGACCCAGTGTGAATATAAACTGCTGGTGATGGGGGGCAAAGACCTTATGTGGAACTTGGCAAGGGCACCCCATCCACGAGGCATGGTGAGGGCTTCCCTGATTAGAGGAGGGGCTGCATTTTGCCAGATATGCAGTCCACCTTGACACATCCTCATTTTAGTAAGACATTTCACATTTAGCCCCAGGCAATAAGAAAGTCTTGAAGTGTTCCAAACCCCTAGAGTGGAAGTCCAAGGATAGGCGATGTCAGAAGGTAGCGCTCCTTTGCTAGGGTCACCGTACAAATTTCAGCACCAAGGGCGACCACTTCACATTATCTATATCCCTCGTTCAACTACTCCCTCTGGATCTCTCGTTAAAGAGCTCATGTTAAGAAGATCAGCCCTATTTAACCTTACAGTGTGGTAGGGTTGATTCTGCTGAATAAAATGATACCTGTCTTCTGAAAATCAGTTGTGGCTTTCCTAAGAAAAAGACTTTTATTCTTAATGTAAATAATAACTGCAACACATTGAGGGCGGGGCCTATCCCCTCGGTGCTCCTCATCTTTCCAGTGCTGGCCCCGCCTCCTTAAAGGCTACACCTATACATTGTTGTTGTTTTTTTATGATTGCATTTTACTAATTTTTAGCTACAAAAAAATCTTTTTTCAATTGGTCTTTTATTGAAAATATTGAGCGGTTCTGTCACAAAGGGTTAACTGTTTTTCAAGCTGTGTGACTAGTCACTTTGTGCCGGTCATATAATGAACCTTACCTCTAAAGTACTGAGAGCTCATAAACACCTATTTAAGCCAGATTCTTATCAGTAGGATAAGGACTGATCTAGAATAAGTGTTTAGAAGGCCAGAGAGCAGAGATGAGGAGTCCGTCAGCTCCTGGTTTGACGGAAAAGTCAGAAAATCAAAGCATCTCGGCTCCGTACAGAAAAAAGGACACCATATTTTTAATAAAGACCAATTTAAAAAAATATTTTTATCTAAAAATGAGTACAATACAATAATAAAAAAATGCCTTTAAGCTCTTATTTCCAAAAATAAATAAGTTTTTTCCATTTGGAATGCGACAGCCGGTTTTCACAAGACATGTGTTATTTAAATCAGCAGGATTAACTAGTTTCCGAACAGATATCCGAATCTGACCCCTCGTAAGCGTATTCATGGACTGAGTTCACCCCTGTCGATCCACAAAACGATCCTTCTGCAGTTTGCCCCCGTGGCCACGCGCATACAACACAACTCCTCTGCCTGATGTATGAAGGAGAAGAAGACGGGAAGTGGGGTCCACCGCTGGGGACGAGCATGGCTCAGACACCCCATTTGGGCTTCAGCTTTTATGAGAATATTTATTTATTACCTTGGCTTTTTTTCTTCAGTTTTTAACACACTTCGCTGTAAAAGTGCGGTGAGTTTAGGCGGCATAACTAGGAATCGTCACAATAATCGGAGCTCAATCTGATCGGGAAGACACCTTAATGAGCCTTATGAGCTGTAAGTAGCGCTCGCTTCCTGCGCGCAGGTACGAATCCGCTCCTCAGACCTTTCGCTTTATTATTTTTTCACGTTCAGGAAAGCAGTGATTAGTTAAAATTGTTGCTTTTACCACTTATTTTTCCAGTCTAATTGCTTTCTTATATTGTAAGATTATATGTAACCGGTACCATACTGCTTAATTTCTAGGGAAATGCCTCCACTTTAGGCTTTTCTAATGCTTCCTGTCGGTTCCGCTTTTTTCATATTGTAAAATGCCAGAGATGTAGCGCTGAACGGTGCACATTTTTGCCTTCATATCAGTAACATTAGTGTAAACAGTATTTTGAACACCCGTTGGCTTCTCCTCAGACTCTCGTCTCGCACCTCACGTCTTTTGTAAGAGCCGTGGTGAAAGTAACAGCAGAGCAATGAAATCAATGTCACAGACCCATCAACATGACCTCCTCCACCCGGGGCAAAATGCTTTCCAATGCGTTTCCCTAGTAATTTCCCACAGCTGCTACCTGCCTAGAATCCATTACCTGGAGGTGTAGAAATGCCCATCTCATCCCAGTACAATAACTAACCACTGTATTATTTTACTGGAAAAGCTAGTAGGTGCCTGGTGGGAAAAGGATCAGACAGGCAGAATCTGTCCCGGCCGAAATGCGTTGCCCATGTAGAGATAGACGTTTCTAGTTTTATGGGGACACCAAAAATCCTAGTTCCTTCAAAAAAATGGAGGTTAATGTAGTGGAGTAGCAATAGGGGTCGCAGCCGAGTCCCGAAGCTAGGGGGTCTACAACCTCTTTTCACAATATCGGTCAATAGAGTCGGAGTAGTAGCCAAGGCCCAGGTAGCGTTCATCAGGTGAAATTCTGCATACCCCCAGTGCTCACGGATCATGGCTCATGGACATCTGAATCTAGAGCTCAAGGGGGCCCAGCATGGGAGTAAGTAAAACAGCTCAGTCTCATCGAGGTCAGTGCAGCTGAGCTGCAATACCAGACACAACCTGTGGTCAGGTGTGGTGTTGTTTTTGTAACCCAAATCTCTAATCATCGTTAATCTGTTCAGTGTATATTGTCTATACTGTATGGTATGTTGTCCTTTGGCCGCTGGTAATGTATTATTAAGTACATATTTTGGGTTTGTCCAGTTTGGGGAAGATTCTTTAGAAAAGCCCTAAAGGGGATAAAAAAAAAAGTGATGCTCACTCTCACTGATCCTCCGCGACTGCGGTTCCAGAGCTGAATGGACTTGACAAAAAGGAAATGCCAAGAGATCCCTGCTCAGCCAATCACTGGATGTAGCTGTGACCCAGCTCAGCCAGTGATTAGCAGGGCAGGCATCTCCAGGCTTTTTCTTTACTTGGAAATTATGAAGCTGTATAGTTAGCTAGTGCAGCTGGTGCAACTGTCCCTTCCATCTAGTGCAACTGCCCTCTCCGGCTGTTGTAACTGCCCCCCTCCGGCTGTTGTAACTGCCCCCCTCCGGCTGTTGTAACTGCCCCCCTCCGGCTGTTGTAACTGGCCCCCTCCGGCTGTTGTAACTGGCCCCTCCGGCTGTTGTAACTGGCCCCCTCCGGCTGTTGTAACTGGCCCCCTCCGGCTGTTGTAACTGGCCCCCTCCGGCTGTTGTAACTGGCCCCCTCCGGCTGTTGTAACTGGCCCCCTCCGGCTGTTGTAACTGGCCCCCTCCGGCTGTTGTAACTGGCCCCCTCCGGCTGTTGTAACTGGCCCCCTCCGGCTGTTGTAACTGGCCCCCTCCGGCTGTTGTAACTGCCACCCTCCGGCTGTTGTAACTGCCCCCCTCCGGCTGATGTAACTGCCCCCCTCCGGCTGATGTAACTGGCCCCCTCCGGCTGTTGTAACTGGCCCCCTCCGGCTGTTGTAACTGGCCCCCTCCGGCTGTTGTAACTGGCCCCCTCCGGCTGTTGTAACTGGCCCCCTCCGGCTGTTGTAACTGGCCCCCTCCGGCTGTTGTAACTGGCCCCCTCCGGCTGTTGTAACTGGCCCCCTCCGGCTGTTGTAACTGGCCCCCTCCGGCTGTTGTAACTGGCCCCCTCCGGCTGTTGTAACTGCCACCCTCCGGCTGTTGTAACTGCCCCCTCTGTTTAGTCTAGCTGCGCCCTCCAGTTCATTGCTGTTATATCTACTGAGAAGGAGGTACCTGTCCTTACTGGACAGAATGCAGCCTAACTCCACTGTTACATTAGCAGTACTCCAGTCATTGCCACGCTCCCCTCATCCTTTCTGCAGTTTTCCGGCCCAGGTGGCTGTTTTCCTGAACTGACACTTGTGCCGCTGGACCTCGGCTCTGTAAATAAACTCTGCAGCTGAGAACCTTTCTAATTTAATATCGAACCCCTTTGGCAGTATTAAGGGCACGTCTTTGATAGTGATTTAAGTCAATCCGCTCGGATTAGGAAAAAAAAACCCATGCAGGCTTTTATCCCAATACTCTGTTCACCTTTAGAGTCTCTGAATCTCTGCAGTTTACAGCGGACTCAAAAATAGTTCATTGAGTAAAAAAAAATATTCAGCGTTCAAAGCCCAAAACTGCCTGTAGGCAATGTAATTTCCCCCACTGTGCGCGTCACAATAGACACGATCCAGAATTATAGGGATTGCCGTCCTCTCTTTCAGCTTTCCCTATCTCCCAAATTTGCATCTTTCACAAGAAGCAGAGCAAATAGGTTCTACATTTAATAAACGCTGTTCCTCTCAGTCGGCGCAGAGAAAAACACGTCTCATGCAACCCCTAAGCTGATTTTCTACTCTGTTTTAAAGTGAAACCGCAGAGATAAAAGACACTTTGTGAAAATCCCACTGTCTGCCGCGCCATGCCTTCCTGTCACATACAGGCAGATGTATAGCAGCAGGCACCATTGCAGTGGGTATAGAGGATGGCATATCACTAATGCCAGTCACAGTAAGGCCTCTTTCACTCTAGCGTTTCCGGATTAGGTCCGGATGCGTTGCGGATGCGTTCAGTTTTGCCTGCGATTGCGTTCAGTTGTTCAGTTTTTCCGCGCGGGTGCAATGCGTTTTGATGCGTTTTTCACTCGCGTGATAAAAAAACGGAAGGTTTACAGACAACATCTCCTAGAAACTATCAGTGAAAAATGCATCACACCCGCACTTGCTCGCGGGTGCGATGCGTTTTTCACACAGCCCCATTCACTTCTATGGGCCAGAGCTGCGTAAAAAACGCAGAATATAGAACATGCTGCAATTTTTACGCAATGCAGAAGTGATGCGTGAAAAACAACGCTTATGTTCACAGACCCATTGAAATGAAGGGGTTCGGATTCAGTGCAGGTGCTATGCGTTCACGTCACGCAATGCACCTGCGCGGAAAACTCGTTTGTGTGAAAGGGGCCTAAGGAGTCCTGTCCACCCCAGGGTTATGGCAACACATCCGATGTAGAGAAGCCATGTAGCATCAAGGCGCATCAAATCAGATCTTGTAGAAGGCATGCGACTGATCCACCCTGCAGACTGGGGGTCATCACAGGCAATTGCACCCCCGTCCATAGACCTAAAAGTTATACATTGGTCAGACTGATTGACTGGTTAGTCTCCCCGACTCGCCCTCCAATGGCAGATTTGGGGGGAGATAAGGATCAGGCGATTGGACTTGGAAGCACTTTGTCCATTCACAGCAGGCGTGCGTGTGTATGGGGGGATCGGGAGAGACAGCGATCTACAGACAGGTATCTCATGTCTATGGCCGGGTTTATGCCCACTATTTGGGGGTCTGAATGAGCCTGACCTGGTGCCATGTGCTACTCTTCATGCCCTGCATTATGTATACATCGATCGTCATGCTATGGCCGTAGAGGTTGCTATACTAGTGAATGTGTTATGCATACCAGCGGCGCGTTGCATTAAAAAAAACTTGGGAGGTTGGGTGCAAATTATTATTTTTTTTTTCACATTTGACCCTCTAATGGGGCTCATTCATTCTATTTAAATTGGAGATACCTCCCCGAGCCATGCGTGCTTAAGACCTGTAGTCATGGAAGCAACTGGACCTGTCACCACAAAATGCAGTGCAGACTGACAGCAGCGTGTTATAGAGCGGACCAATGTATAGTTTTGTCGGAAAAAAATTCTGTAAAACCTGTAATGTATACGTTTATATCTCTGCTTTTTCCATCTCCTGTGAACAGCTATGGGTACAGAGAGGAGGCGTTATCAGTGTCTGATAACATTGTGTGTATGTGCAGTGTCAGACACTGATAACGCCTCCTTCCTGTACCCATAGCTGTTCACAGGAGGTGGAAAAAGCAGAGCTATAAACGTATAAATTACAGGTTTTACTGAATTTTTTCCCACACAACTATATATCGGTCTGCTCCGCTCCTCCTGCTCTATAACACCCTGCTCTCAGACTGCACTGCATTTTGTGGTTACAGGTTCTCTTCAAAGACACAGTAATGGTGCATTCTACTGTACTGGATTCAGTGAACCCTGTAGTAAAGGATTGTTTCTTAGGATAGGTCATCAATATTAGACCAGTAGAGGTCCGACTCTTGACAACCCTGTTGGGGCCGGCGCTGCGGCCTCTTCATTGTGTTCATTGCCTTGTACTTTTCATAGTGGCTCTGCTCGATTTTGCAGAGTTTCAAGTAAATGTGACAAAACTGCAATACCAAGCACAGCCACTATGAAGAGTAGAGAGTTGAACAGTACACCATGAAATTGCCACAGCTCCTCCCGCTCCAGCATCGCAACTTTAAAAAGCTGATCAGATGCTCACCCGTTTTCAGCAATCCACTAAGAGTTTTCCATTACCCAAAAGGCTCCATTTAGGGTTTAGAGCAGGGAGTGGCGTTCTAGAGAGGAGCAGCCTTGGGGAGTGAAATTCCCTGCATCTTCTCTCTTCGCAGCATCAAAGCCCGGGCTCCATTCATGATGTTGGCATTCACATCCCCGTTGGTAGCTCAAACCAGAGATTAAGGGCTACTGTAGACAAGTGCCATAGCCCACCCACTGAGCACAGGACAGGAACCTCAGTCCCCACCGCTGTGCTCCCGTAATGAATTAAAAGGAATTGCGAATAATGAAATTCCCTAATATGAGGAAAAAGAAAAATATGCAATTCCGTTTTGCTCCCTCGATGTAGCTCTATGGGGGATAGACGTAGATGACTGTATGGCAGTATCTGTACAATATGTACAGTCTGGAGGATCTCTGTGACTACTGCAGACCACACAGGATGATGATGATCCTCTGTAGTCACCCGCAGCAGGCAGGGACCAAGGGAGCTTCTTCTAGTTCTCGAAAGCCGTAGGAGGATATTTTTATATACTTTTTTTAAGCTGCTATGGTAGTTTTCCGGCTTAAAAAAGTCACAAATTTTGTGACAACTTTGCAACTTTTTAGCTTTTCCCGACACCCTAGTCATTTCCACAAAAAGGGGCATGGCCTTCATAGGCCGACTCATTTAACATCACGTGTATCGAAAAACAGGCCAGCCATAGGCTTTCCTGCCAACAGAAAACTGCGGCAAAGTTGTTATCAATGTAGCAGTGCTGTAATTTAGTCAAACATTTCTCATCGCAACGTTTTCCCTCCACGTGATGATGATTCTTGCAGATGCGCGGCAGGTAGGTGTGCGCACGCGACATCTTACATCTGGGTCCCGGGCGACACGTGTCTGATTATTTGAAAATAGACGACGAAGGAATTTAGGTCAGGGAAATAATGTTGTTTTGTTTTTCCTTTTTTTTTTCCCAAAAAAATATGACTTGTCAGGATCGTTGGGGTGCCCGCACATATGTTGCCAAATGTAGAGAGAGACACGCCTGAGCGCAGACGAGCCAAGTAAGATGTGAGCTTCTTGTAAGGCTACTCGCCGAGCCCACAAGTGAGCACCGCCGATGCCTTCTGCAGAGCGGCCCAGGCCGTACCCTCCTAATATGTGAGTTGTTAAACTGCACTTGATGCCAGATATAAGCAGCACCCTGAACATATTTTTCGTGTCATCTGTTTGTTTTTAAGGTTAGTGACAAAAAAAACTTTAAAGAGTTGAATGTCAGAGAGGCACAGTTATAAATATCGCCACAAACACATTTGTGGAGGAGAAAACCGCTCACATGTGTCGCAGGTTATATAGCATCTGGCTTCCACTTTCCTATAATGTAATATATGTACACAGTGATTTCACCAGCAGAACAGTGAGTGCAGCTCTGGAGTATAATACAGGATGTAACTCAGGATCAGTACAGGATAAGAGCTCTTTCACACTTGCGTTTTTGTTTTCCGGCATAGAGTTCCGTCGTCGGGGCTCTATGCCGGAAAAATCTTGATCAGTTTTATCCCCATGCATTCTGAAGGGAGAGAAATCCGTTCAGGATGCATCAGGATGTCTTCAGTTCAGGACTGGAACGTTTTTTGGCCGGAGAAAATACCGCAGCATGCTGCGCTTTTTGCTCCGGCCAAAAATCCTGAAAACTTGCCGCAAGGCCGGATCCGGAATTAATGCCCATTGAAAGGCATTAATCTGCGTCCGGCCTTAAGCTAAACGTAAGTGCAGCCCTGGAGTATAATACAGGATGTAACTGAGGATCAGTACAGGATAAGTAATGTATGTGCACAGTGACTGCACCAGCAGAATAGTGAGTGCAGCTCTGGAGTATAATACAGGATGTAACTCAGGATCAGTACAGGATAAGTAATGTATGTACACAGTGACTGCACCAGCAGAATAGTGAGTGCAGCTCTGGAGTATAATACAGGATGTAACTCAGGATCAGTACAGGATAAGTAATGTATGTACACAGTGACTGCACCAGCAGAATAGTGAGAGCAGCTCTGGAGTATAATACAGGATGTAACTCAGGATCAGTACAGGATAAGTAATGTATGTACACAGTGACTGCACCAGCAGAATAGTGAGTGCAGCTCTGGAGTATAATACAGGGTGTAACTCAGGATCAGTACGGGATAAGTAATGTAACGTACACAGTGACTCCACCAGCAGAATAGTGAGTGCAGCTCTGGAGTATAATACAGGGTGTAACTCAGGATCAGTACAGGATCAGTAATGTATGTACACAGTGACTCCACCAGCAGAATAGGGAGTGCAGCTCTGGAGTATAATACAGGATGTAACTCAGGATCAGTACAGGATAAGTAATGTATGTACACAGTGACTGCACCAGCAGAATAGTGAGTGCAGCTCTGGAGTATAATACAGGATGTAACTCAGGATCAGTACAGGATAAGTAATGTATGTACACAGTGACTGCACCAGCAGAATAGTGAGTGCAGCTCTGGAGTATAATACAGGATGTAACTCAGGATCAGTACAGTATAAGTAATGTATGTACACAGTGACTGCACCAGCAGAATAGTGAGTGCAGCTCTGGAGTATACAGGATGTAGCCAGCCTTTAAGTCTTACCTGGTGTGTTATCACACTAGCTTAACGCACTGACTTAGTTTAACTGTGTAGAAAGCTTCTAAAGCCTAAAGTTGGTGTTGAGTTACACTGTGGGGATGGTGCGCTAATCCACTGGTTTTGGTGCTTGCTACATCTGTAATGCAGGATATCACTTTATGCACTTTCATAGATATATTTTTCTGGCTATCCGTGTGCCATGAGGCTTTTCTGTGGTAAATTGATCTCTGATGTTTGAACATTCATAAATCTTTTCTATCACATAACATATAAGATGGTAGAAGGTCGATTGTCCCAGTATGGCCGCCCGACCAGTAATGAATCCCTCGCAGCCGGTATTTTCCACATAAATATAAGCTCGCACACTATTTCCAGCGAGCGTTTGCTGTAACCTCCAAAATAGTTTTAGTCTCTGAGGACAGGTCCTCACTGTTTACCAGCAAGTAAATTTCCTCCTCGCTGAAATCTGTATGCAAGTTATGGTAATTTCATTATGATTAATTGCATGCAAAGCAGTTTTAATCATTGAATATAGAACTGCGTTTAATTCTGCATTAATGCTAAATGCCAGGACTACCGGCAACCGGAGCGAAGTTTACACGGCCATGCGAGCCACAAGAGCCACCAAATAATTCTATTACTCTATGGGTCCGTTCAGTGGAGCAAACGGAGTCCCATCATCCTGTGTTACGGATAATGAGCAGTGAGTACCACCATCCAGGGGAGTTCTCCTCTGTGGTGGCTCGGCTCCATATAAGTGGATCGGACACAGCGGCCGACCGCGCAGGGAGTCGGTGGAGGCGTCGCAGCTCAACTAGCCCTGCCGATCCCTCATTGAGAGCGCTCTCAGCTGTCAGACCCCCCCTTACCAGAAAGTGATGGCATGGGATCTACCCTGCTAATAGTAGCCCTGGGGTACCATGGGTGAAATATATTTGACTAGGGCAGCGACTTCCGATGCTCGGCTTTCTAGCTGTTGCAAAACTACAACTCCCAGCATGCTGCAAAGTCGTAATTTTGCAGCATCTTGGGAGCCGGATTGGAAAATAGTTGACTTAGGCCCCATGCACACGACCGTAGTTTGTTTCTGTGTCCGTTCTGTTTTTTTTTCACGGATAGGATGCTTCCCCATTCATTTAAATGGGTCCGTCAAAAAATGCGGATGGTCAACCGTTTTTGTTCCGCATCCGTGATCCGTGTTTTCATTCCGTCAAAAAAAAGTGCATGTCCTATTTTTTTCACGTTTGCAGACAAGGATATGCATTTTTACAATGGATCTGCCATAAAAATCGGATCCGTCATCCGCTTTTTTTTGACGGACGCAAAATTTCAAGGAGGAGCGGACGCGGAGGCAGGCAACGGTCGTGTGCATGTAGCCCTTGTGATAATCAATTTGTTTTTTTTAGTCTCTTTAGTGTTGCTAAAAATCGTCCCATCGTTAATGCTACTATTTTATTATTACTTTTATTATGTACTATTTTATGTTAATTATAAAAATCATAATAGTAATAATTAGTATTATAATCAGGGTTAATTTTAGTGTTCAGTTTAATCATTTCATACTTTTTTATGTATTTATTACAATTTTAAAATTAGTTGTTATTATTTATTATTTTATGAGTAGTATTTTTAGAATTTTATGTTCTAATTTAACTATTTTATTTCATTATTATTATTAATAGACAAAACCCACTTCCTATAAGTATTCCTCTACATTTTTCACCAGTGTCTATCACACGGATCAGCAACCTCTGGCGCCACAGCTTTTCTGAAACTACAACTCCCACAATCCGCCTTTCACTTCTATGGGAGTTACAAGAACAGCCAAGTGTGCATGTTGGGAGTTGTAGTTTCACAGCAGCTGGAGTGCCGAAGGTTGCTGATCTCTGGTCTGTAAGGGCTCATTCAGACGGCCGTATGTTTTTTTCCCGATTCATTTCAATGGGACCGCGAAGATGCGGACAGCACACCGTCTGCTGCCCGCATCCGTTGTTCTGTTCTGCGGCGCCGCAAAAAAAAGATGGAGCATCTCCTATGTTTGTCAGTAAAACTCTGCTCTGTGATCCCGTTCAGGTCTGCGGATCCGCAAAGAACTAAATGCACGTGGAACACATTCCGTATGCAGTCCGTTTTTTTATGGACCGCAAAAAAATATATGGCCCTCTGAAAAAAGCTTTGTTTTCTAGAAATTTCTTTTCCAGACTCCTCTTCGAGTTTTTTGCTGTTTTTCCCAGCGACGCTTCACGAGTTTTCATCATCTGTTTTCTGTGTTTTCTGTGATTTGTCGCTTTCTTCGCTGTTCAGCAGTGAGGCTTGAGACAGATGTAGCAGAGCTCTAGTAGTATAGCGAGATGATGGTTTCTTCCCTTGGTAAACTGGCAAAAACCATTTTGAAGAAACCTTGTAATATCTACATGACAGGTAATGATTTTACTAGTTCTGGTCAGTGCCGGGCCCTGGTGGTACAGGGGCACCAGGGCTCCGTTCTGGGGGCGTTACAGGCCGAGGCTGCTATGGCAGGATGTTCTGGAGAAACGCTGTGGTCATCAGAAGGTGGAGATGCCTCATCTGAGAGATGCCTCATCGGATCTTTTATCTCTTGATCGATAAATTATACAAAAAATGAATAGACGAAAATCCAAAAATGCAGGGTTCAAAGAGCGATTAAAGAGTTGTAATTCTGACAGTGGGCGTGGTTTATAGGGAAATTGTTAGAGAAGTGGGCGTGGTTTATAGGGACATTGTTAGAGAAGTGGGCGTGGTTTATAGGGAAATTGTTAGGGAAGTGGGTGTGGTTTATAGGGAAATTGTTAGAGAAGTGGGTGTGGTTTATAAAGAGATTGTTAGAGAAGTGGGTGTAGTTTATAGGAAAATTGTTAGAGAAATGGGTGTGGTTTATAAGGAAATTGATAGAAAAGTGGGTGTAGTTTATAGGGAAATTGTTAGAGAAATGGGTGTGGTTTATAGGGAAATTGTTAGAGAAGTGGGTGTAGTTTATAGGGAAATTGTTAGAGAAGTGGGCGTGGTTTATAGAGAAATTGTTAGAGAAGTGGGTGTGGTTTATAGGAAAATTGTTAGAGAAATGGGCGTGGTTTATAGGAACATTGTTAGAGAAGTGGGCGTGGTTTATAGGAAAATTGATAGAAAAGTGGGTGTGGTGTATGGGAAAATTGTTTGAGAAGTGGGTGTGGTGTATGGGATTATTATTATTATTTATTATTAAAGCGCCATTCATTCCATGGCATTGTACATATGATAAGGGATATACATACATAATACAGACAATTGCACTAAGCGTGAACAACCAGAAAATTGATAGAGAAATGGGTGTGGTTTCTAGGAAACTCATTAGAGAAATGGGTGTGGTTTCTAGGAAACTCATTAGAGAAATGGGTGTGGTTTCTAGGAAACTCATTAGAGAAATGGGTGTAGTTTGGGAATATTGTTAGAGAAATGGGCGTGGTTAATGTGATAAATTGTTAGAGAAATGGGCGTGGTTTATAGTATGGATCGACTGATATTGATTTTTTAGAGCCGATACCAATAATCTATGAACTTTCAGGCCGATAGCCGATAATATATACCGATAATCTGTGAACTTTCAATCCGATAGGCAATAATTTATACCGATATTCTGTGCATTTTCATTTTTGAAAAAAAAAAAATGTTTCTGTTACAGCGTTCACCACATAGGAGATTAAAAAAATATATATTTTAATAGTTTGGACTTTTTGGACCTGGCAATATGTGATATGTTTATTTATTATTGTTTATATACTTTATATTTAAAATTGGGAAAGGGGTTGATTTATACAACCTATGGGCTCCATATGTTTAGCATGGGCCCACAGCTACCTATGGGCACCATATGCTTAGCATGGGCCCACAGCTACCTATGGGTGCCATATGTTTAGCATGGGCCCACAGCTTCCTATGGGCTCCATATGTTTAGCATGGGCCCACAGCTACCTATGGGCACCATATGCTTAGCATGGGCCCACAGCTACCTATGGGCGCCATATGTTTAGCATGGGCCCACAGCTACCTTTTGAGCACCATATGTTTAGCATAGGCCCACAGCTTCCTATGGGCGCCATATGTTTTGCATGGGCCCACAGCTTCCTATGGGTGCCATATGTTTAGCATGGGCCCACAGCTACCTATGGGCGCCATATGTTTAGCATGGGCCCACAGCTACCTATGAGCGCCATATGTTCAGCATGGGTCCACAGCTACCTATGGGCGCCATATTTTTAGCATGGGCCCACAGCTACCTATGGGCGCCATATGTTTAGCATGGGCCCACAGCTACCTATTGACGCCATATGTTTAGTATGGGCCCACAGCTACCTATGGGCGCCATATGTTTAGCATACATGATATGGACATAGTTTTACTCTTCAAAACAGCAGCATGTGCGAACACAGCCTAAAGTGTGCAAAGCATACAGTATGTACAGGGCCTAATGCAGCACCGGACCCTTACCGTAAACATATGCTGAAGCCTGAGGCGGGTAATCGCCGCCTTCGCTCTGCGCAGACCGCGCCATTGTCTTGCAGGATGCAGAAGACGAGTCTGGTGACTGTTTGTATTTGTTTCTTATTAGCTCCCGCAATCAGTTTATTATTTTCCTTCGTTAATTTGTGTTGCCTGCAATGTTTTCATATGTTTTCTAAGCAAAACGCACGGATGTAATAACGTAGACCAGCAGCACAGACGCTTCAGCACGCATGCCTGTCACCGCTCATGCATAGATGCTCCAAAGTAATTAATGCTAATAACATCTTAATGTGCTCATGAGATCGTAATGAGCAGAAATGAAGGCTCTGATTACAGATAGGAAGCTCTGTGTATGTTTTGGCTTCCAACAATTTTTCAGTTTTTTACAGACAACAATTTTCGATCTTGCCGGTGATTACATCAGACGATTCTTTTTCATGGAGGATGTTTTAGGGTTGTTGTTTTTTTTCCCTTTTTATTTTCTTTTACTGTTCTGTTTCTGCAATTTCATATATTTTTGTTTATGGGTGAAATATATTTTTGACTTCGTAGGTAATTTCGGAACAATGCTGCAAGAACAAAGTGGAGGCAGTATTGATGCATGCAGCGAGGTGCTCGGATGCTACCCGCAGTCCTGAGGATAGTACATGGGTATTAGCAGTGCTGGATTATTAGACTGGGCGTCCATGCTGATGGCTGGTATTCATACCTGGAGAAGGGACATTAGGGTTGTCAGATAAGTCACCACTAAGGGAAGGGGCGACACATTCTCCAGTCCCTCTGTAAGTAAATCCCTGACTGACTGAAAGTTGGATCGGGATGATCTATACTCTAGAGTCACAACCTAACTGCAGACACCAGACTACTGTACAGAAAGCAGACCACCAGGACATGCTGTGTGTGTGTGTGTGTAGATGTTACTCATTGATTTCAGCTCTGAAGATGCAGACTAGTAAGTGCAGCTGTGGAGTATAATATGGGATGTAGCTCAGGATCAGTACAGGATAAGTAATGTATGTACACAGTGACTGCACCAGCAGAATAGTGAGTGCAGCTCTGGGGTATAATACAGGATGTAACTCAGGATCAGTACAGGATAAGTAATGTATGTACACAGTGACTGCACCAGCAGAATAGTGAGTGCAGCTCTGGAGTATAATACAGGATATAACTCAGGATCAGTACAAGATAAGTAATGTATGTACACAGTGACTGCACCAGCAGAATAGTGAGTGCAGCTCTGGAGTATAATACAGGATATAACTCAGGATCAGTACAAGATAAGTAATGTATGTACACAGTCACTGCACCAGCAGAATAGTGAGTGCAGCTCTGGAGTAAAATACAGGATATAATGCAGGATCAGTACAGGATAAGTAATGTATGTACACAGTGACTGCACCAGCAGAATAGTGAGTGCAGCTCTGGAGTATAATACAGGATGTAACTCAGGATCAGTACAGGATAAGTAATGTATGTACACAGTGACTGCACCAGCAGAATAGTGAGTGCAGCTCTGGAGTATAATACAGGATGTAACTCAGGATCAGTACAGAATAAGTAATGTGTTATATGTACAATGGGAATCAGCTGTCTGCATAGGTTTATTATATGTAAACTGTAAAATTCTGTGAAAAAGTGATTTTACATTCACCTGACTAGGAGTCTGTTGACTTTGCACGATTCAGCCTGAGAACAAGTTCTCCTTCTCTGCCCATTAATCACGGTGTTTTGCCGCGGGTGGTGAGGTGCCTTTTGGTGCCAGGTTCTTTTGGAAAGTGTATTTGGAAGTCTCTAACCGCCCATTTCTTTACTATTATTTCTGCAGGTACCCAAATTTTAGGAGTTCTTTTTAACGGAGGATAATTCATGCACATCTCTCCATCTCCTAAAAATATTCAGGTTGGCGCTTAGATTTGGTTGACTGGCTCCTGCATTATACATGACCTTTCTCTACCCTTCACGTGCCAGTCTATTCACCTTACTGACCCGCTGCATTTTGGTAGTTTCTGTAGTACGCCCTTCTTGCCACTGATAGTTCATATTTATTTATTTTTTTGTGCGGGTCTTTTATTAATCTTTTATTAATTGCATTGTGATAGATTTATCCAGTTGGGGGACATCTGAAAAACTAAAAAACGCACAATAAGTAAGGAATCCAAGTGCCAGATGTGCACATGGCGAATATCCACACTCTGCCGTGTGAACGAGCACTTCAGAGTCACTCGGCAGAGAGGTGATTGGACTCTGCGAGATGGCCGAACGATCTCTTCCTGTTTCTGAAGAGAATCGGGATTTGCAGAGCTTTTTTTAACCCTCTCAGATGGGTTTTGGAGGAACCTAATGGCCGATTTATGGCCGTTCGTCTGAACAGGGTTGTATTGGTGGTAATCTCTCAGACTTCTGCATTCCCTAGTCAGATAAATGGGACAGTCAGACATTTCTGCAGAAAATTCTCTGTATGTAAACTTTCCCAAAACATAAAATGAAGCCAAAAATATCTTAAAATCTCATCCATTTTGCTGGTGCTGACTGTAAAATGTCCCGAATTTGCTGCACGAAATTCTGCATCGTCTCCGTTCTGTGTGGACATATCCTAATGGTTAAAGGGGTTCATCCGGATTTTTAATATTGATGTGCGATCCTCAGACGCTGATGCTTCTCGGCACCCCCGCCCATCAGCCGTTTGAAAAGATCGTGGTGAGTGCCGCATCCTCCTTCCATTGTATAGCGGCCCTCCTTGGTATTGCAGCCCTGGCCCATTCACTTGAATGAGACTGAGCTGCGCCTAGGCCATGGATGGGCAAACTGCAGCTCTCCAGCTGTTGTAAAACTACAACTCCTACCATGCCCTGCTGTAGGCTGCTAGCTGTAAGCAGTCTTTGCCACAGTTTGCCCATCCCTGGCCTAGGCCACGTGACCGATGAAACGTGACATTACTGTCAGACTCTCGTCAATGCGATATTGATGATCTAGGCCTGTGGTAAGACTACAACTCCCAAGATATATTCCTGCTTGGCTGTTCTCAGAACTCCATAGAAATGAATGGAGCATGCTGGGAGTTGTAGTTTCACCACAGCTGGAGTGACAGAGGTTCGCCATCACTGACGCTAGGCCGTCAATATCAAAAACTCTGACAACCTCTTTAACATTGTCCCAGGGCTCACATGTTCACTTGTTTTACATAAGTTTTTCAAATTTTTTTTTTTTATACATTTTTGTAAGAGAACTGGAAACATTTCTACACGTTTCTTGAAAATTGTGACACCCAGCGCTGATCCGAAATCTCTCCTCTTTTTACTTCCACTTCAGACCACTGGGCGATCTCCTGTGAAATGGGCATGTGGTCCAGTTTCATATTTACGTGACAATACCGTATACCCTTTCAAACTCCTCTTCTCTTGTGTAAATGCATTTCGTTTTGACGCCTTCCTAAGGTCTTCAGAGGCTCCTGTTCATCTGGTTGACCTTCTTTGAGCTTACTCAAGCTTTTCTTACCCACTTTATGAACCGGCCAAAATGGTTTTGAAGCGCCGATCGCCCAGACCCTCTTTTCCAGAAGCCGTAGCCTTTATAATATAATACCATACAGTATCTTGTTGGCCTTTGATGCAGCAGCTTGACATTGATAGCTATCATTTAGTCACGACTTTCAAAGAAAGTAGTTAGAGATGATCCATTGGGGCGGTGGCGGCCATTTTGCTAGTCATTTGGCCAGTTTAATCAGGAGTGAGATGGTTTATACATCACTACAGGACTTTGCGTCCTCTGCAGACCATCTACACCAGGGGTGCACAACCTGCGGCCCAGGGGCCACATGCGGCCCTCAATACCATTCTGTGCGGCCCCCAAAATCTGGTAAAAGACATGTAGGTCTATGTCTTATGGCTTCTTACATGTATCTTTTATGTATTCTCCTATTACATGGGAGTCCTAGAACTGTAACTAGACATTTATAGTATATACTGTATGTTCAATATGCCAAAAATACAGTATTTCAGGTGGTAATACCCCTTTAAATTTTATTTTCGGCCCTTGGAATTGGTTAGGCTGACAATGTGGCCCCCAACCAGAGAAGGTTGTGCACCCCTGATCTATACAATGAGATGAGTGATATTCACACCCATGTGCGGACCAAACAGTGACCCATCATAGACAATAGGCCGATTGACCTGTCCGATTGTCCGCACAGACCATTGGCCCACGCAGGGGAAATGTAAGCATGCACCATTTAGGTCCGTTTTTTCCCCCCCAAGTGATTTTGACAATAGTTCCTACTCTGAGATAATCTCACTGATTATAAGGACAAGTCACGCACAAGAATGTCGTAGAAGCCGTCGGCGCTGAGATCTGAGCTTCTCCGGTCTTAATTCGCGCGGCCGCTCCCCCGATCCTCTTTTATTTTGTGTATTTACTGATGG
>JAKVIS010000683.1:0-56352 GCA_033119425.1 Bufotes viridis | reverse complement strand
TTTTTAAATGTTTTTAAATAGGCATATTAGGAATATTAAAGTCATTGACCGTTGTCTAACACAACTTCAGCCGAGACAAAGTTTTGCTACACGGAGCCCATACATTTTAATGCTGTACAGAAACACCATTAAAAACAACTATGGACAATACCAAAGTTATGAAAGTAATAACATGCAAGGAATAATTCACATAGAACCTATACTGTCCATGTCAAGCTGATTGTTTACTTTTATTTGTGATATTTCAATAAAAATCACTTTAACAGGAAAAAAAAAACAAAAAAACGTTTTTTAATGAATCGACTTCAGATCTATGATCCAAAGCTCAATTTGCTCAAACCTTATCCTGACAAGAGTGTCTGTAGCATCTCTGCCTCACCTTCACCTCCCAGCTCGAAAGTCACAGATCCAAGTCTTCTTGAAGCCTTGCTGGAAAAATCCCACCATAAAACATCGGGTCTACAGGCCAGGGTCCAGGACATTGAGCAGAACCTAGCTGTCAGAGGCAAGGTCATTGATGATGTGTCAGCAGGACAGAGGCTTACAAGCCTTGCTGCACCTCAGATGTAGAAGTCATGTAAATGGGACAGGGAAAAAACATATTGGAAAATTTCATTTGACCAAGATAGAGAGCGAACACCTCCAGAGAGGATAATGAGAATTGTAGTACATATATTGAAGATGATTGCCTGGACTGATACATAGTGATACATCAGCTGCAAGATGCCTAGGATGGGCTATAGGCTTTGGCTATTGTGGAACAAATTTTTTCCCTCTTCCAGCTCCTGGTCAGCACTCAGCAGCAGCACATTCCACGACCAGGTCGCCATGCTCCATCACATGAATGCCCACCAGCAGGGGCGTACATAGAAATCACTGGGCCCCATAGCAAAAATCTGAATTGGGCCCGCTTAACCCCGCCTACTACCCACCATGGCTCCTCCCCTGCCACACCCCCATGCTGGTTGGTGGAATATCATTTTGTGCACACTCAGCATTAGCAGCAAGGAGTTAGAGGGGTTAAAGGGTTTCTGTCATCAGGTTTACACATTATAAGCTGTCTGACATTAGCTATGTGCTAATGTCAGAGCAGCTTGATAATGTGTTTTTTATGTAAATCCGAGTTATATTTATGCTAAAAAACGTATTTTTATAATATGTAAATTAGCCTCTAGGAGCAGGGGGCATTGCCCTGCTCCTAGAGGCTCCGTCTGTCAACCTGCTGCCACGCCTCTTCTTTCCTTGATTGACAGTGCCGGGCAGCGATCCTCTGCTGCCTCCGGCACTGTCTCCTGCGAAATCCCGCACCTGCGCCGCCGTTCTGTATTCGGCGCAGGCGCGGTGAGCTGAGGACAGCAGGCACCAGCGTCCTCAACTCACCGCGCCTGCGCCCGAATACAGAGCGGCGTCGCAGGCTCGGGATTTCGCAGGAGACAGTGCCGGAGGCAGCAGGGACGCTGCCCGGCACTGTCAATCAAGGAAAGAAGGGGCGTGGCAGCAGGTTGGCGACGAGCCTCTAGGAGCAGGGCATTTCCTGCTCCTAGAGGCTAATTTACATGTTATAAAAATATGTTTTTTTAGCATAAATATAACTCGGATTTACATAAAAACACATTATCAAGCTGCTCTGACATTAGCACATAGCTAATGTCAGACAGCTTATAATGTGTAAACCTGATGACAGAAACCCTTTAATATCCAACCCCTAATGCCCTCCAAAATGCCAGGGGGGTGTTAGAAAGGAGAAGGTGTAGGAGGAAAGCACACTGTCCTCTATGAGCCCCCCCAACCTCTAATGCCCCCCAAAATTCTCAGGACAGTGTGCTTTCTTCCTACTTCTCCCCCATGGGCATTTTGGGGGGCTGATTGAAGCATGTCCCACACTGTCCCCCTCCCTACCCCTCCTCTCTCTTGCTGCCTGGCCAAATTCCACCCTCACCTGAGTGTCAGACTGTCAGTATCTGCTGAGTCTGCTCTCTGTCTCAGGCAGCCAGGGCCAGGCACGGTAGCATGCCAGCATTCAGGAAGTTCAGGCCAGGGCTGCAGAAAGAAAGTGCCTGGCCGGGGCCCGCCGCGTGTCATGGGTGGGTGGAGCCAAATAATGTGGGCGGGGCCAAATAATGTGGGCGTGGCCTTCTCTGCGCTCCGGGCCCCCCAGTGCTGCGGGCCCCATAGCAGTGGCGTGGTCTGCCTCTATGGGCGGTACGCCACTGCCCACCAGGGTTGCCAACCAGGATTTTTCTTTTTTTTCTGGACTAAGTATCTTAAAATCATGGACGGACAACAGTTTTATGGACAAATTGGAAAACCTTAATAAGTCATAAAGATAAGTAATACATGTCCATAGATCAATATACTGATTAGAATTAATTACCAGTATTTACTGTGAGCTGTAAAATGATGATAATTATCACCAAAATATTCTAGTCAGGTACCACCAGCTTAAAAAAATTTGTGGACACATCTATTTTCTTTTCACAGACACAGGAAAAAAGTCACCTATTTTTACGGACTGCCCAGAAATTTCTGGACAGTGGGCAACCCTGCTGCTCACATCCAAAACAGCCTCCTGTTTGGGGCAGGAAACTCCTGGCAGCCATCATCATGGAGCGCTATAGCGAGGACCTGGGCATGGTCGTTAGAGTCGGCACTGGTGAGTATTACCTTCCACAGACAGCGGGAGGTGCTGTCTACTTCTTCTGACCACTTTCTCTCTAGGGAACCAACGTGTGAAAGGTCCAGAGCTAAGTTTGTGCAGGGAGACAGTCAATAACAACACAGGACAGAACTACACTTACCTCTCTTGACCCTAGGAATCCCTAATGACAGAGTATGCCATTCTATTCGTCAGTGTATGAGGCCTTATTTTTTTCTTTAGTTGCCGGATACAAAGTTTATTTATTTTTTCACCAAGAATAACTTTATTAACAATCCACTGTCGCACATCACACTGCTGTCCCGGCAAAGATATGATTTACCATAATCCTGTCTTTCGCAATTCACAGCACAGCAGAATAATAAACCGAGTAGGGTGGTCTTCTCTGTACACAGACATCTCACCTTCTGGAAAGCCCAAGTAGAGGCTGTTGTAAAGAAGAGGAGAGGTGACCATGTTTTTTTTTTTTTTTTTTGCCTGGTCTGAGATCTGCAACTCTATATTTAGGGGAGGTAGGTGTTGGGTGGGCAGTGGGGGCACTATAAGGGGCCATTTTATGCTGGCACTAAAAGGGGCATAATACAGGGGGCACTACAGGGGCGCATTATTTATATTGGTACTATAGGGGGCATTGTAATACAGGTGCTACTACAAGGGGTTATAACTGCAGGGGTTATTACAACTACAAGGAGAACTGCAAGGATTATAATGTGGCACGTTGGGGTTATTACTTCTAGGATTGCAGTGGGGGCATTAGTATTATCGGCTCAAAATAGAGGGCATTGCTACTCCCAGTAGCTGGCTACTCAAAGATGAAGATCATAGAAGTGTGTTAAGATGTCCTTCCTCAGGATATGAGATGAAGCATATTTTGAAGAAGCTGATTGCTGACCCTCATCCAGGGCCCTTTACTCTTCGACTCATTGGAAGAAGTTATGGGTCTATTTTCAGACCCAACAGTCACCAAGGAAGAGAATAAACCCAATGACCAGAGTCGTAGAGTCGTATCTAGGCTGTATCATTTGTACTAACCTTTTCTTTGTCTTTAATGGCTAAGGTTAACATCTTCTCCATTATTTTGAGCAGTATACGGGGTCATTTTAGATGTGGCACTGAAACTCACGAAGCAGATGTTACAGGAATTTGGCCATGTAACCAGGCAGTCTTCTCACGGTGCTTCCAGCTGGTCTGGTGGGAAAGACTTCAAGTCTGTGGATGTTGCCATCCTTCTCAGGGGAAGCACTTTCACGCTTAACTCCATACAGGAGCTTGTCTGTGGCAGACTATCTGTCCTAGATGGTCAGTGGGAGGGAGGCTCGATTCGGCTTATCAATATGTACGCTTCCCTTGACAAGAGTGAGCAGCTGAAACATTTCCAGACCCTGCGTCCACAGCTTGTCACTAACTACCAGAACAGAGAATTCAACCGAGGAGGATGCACAGAGATCCAGTACCTCAATCAAGTTAGATGTCAACTTCAAGTTGCTCATTGAGATGGTGATCATCCTTGCAGGATATTTGTGGGGAAAGACTTTGTGAATTACACATGGAGCTGTCCCAATGGCTTACTTTGTTCTCCGATCAACTGTGTCATCATCTGTCTGGACAATGTAGACACTATATGGTTTTCTGCATTCAGGTTCAGGGATCCTTCGACCATGGTTTTCCACTTGGCTATGGCTCGTGGAACTTGCATTGTACTTTGTTCAAACAGGCGGAACTGGTAGTGGAAGTAGGAGGAATATGTTAAAGTCCAGTTTTATTGTTCCTTTCAGGCCATGGGCAGACATGTGTGAGAAGAAGAGAGACTTCAGAGAACTATAGCACCAGTTGCAGTCCCTGGATGACTTTCACCTGTGGAGGAGTTGGAGGAGAACAAAAAGGGCCTGAAAAGCCACTTTCCAAATCTATTGTCTTCTGTTCCATGATGGTGAATCTGGATAAGGGTGAGACAATTAACTTGTTCTTTTTCAGAAAACTCTAAGCCTGCTTAATGCCTTTGACTAAACGTAAAGATGAGACTGGAAACATGCGATGGGGTCATCACAGACTACTATAGCAACCTCTGTTCATTGAAGACCACTGACCCCGAATCTGACAATAAGTTACTCTCAGGTATCACTAACCATTTTGATCCTGTAGCTGCAGAGGCCATGGATATCACTCTGATCGTGGTTGAGCTGCCATTGTAACGCCCCAGAGTGGCATTTACCACCCTTTTGTGTGCCCTCACTATCTGTAATGGTTGATCCTGTGTTATCCTAAGTATTTATTGTTATGTCCTGCATAGTGTTGAGCATGTGCAGCATGTGACCCAGCCTCTATTTAAGCTGGAGTCAAGTAGAGCCGCACGTCACACTGCTCTGATTAGTGTAGGAAGAGGACGCAGCTTCTGTGAGGGCGAGATTAGGCAGGGAAAAGTCAGCAAAAAGACCTAATGAAGTGATCGATCTACAGCTGTGAATGATTCAACTTCTGCTAGTTAATTGCTCACTGGTTTTTAGGCTGCACAGAGCGTTTTTCTGTCACTTATTTTCTGGGGTGATCGGCGGCCATTTTGTGACTTGTGGTGCACCAGAACAAGCTGCCACCAAGTCCATCAATCCATCAATACTAGTACTACATCAGGGGCTTGGCTGTGCTAATTGTCACCCCTAGAAACTCAGGATAGCAATTTCTATATTTTATTAGGGGTTAAATACAATTGCCCAAATACCAATCCCCTAAATCTGGTGTTCCAGCTTTGGCTAGACAAGTATAATACTGTCTGCTGTCTGGCAAAGGATAGATTATTTTCTGTGGTGAAATTCAATTGCCAAAATAGCAATACCGTAAATCAGTGGTTTCAGCTGTGGCTGGCCAAGTTTAATAGTGGCCTGCAAAGGATATATTTTGTTCTGGGGTGAAATTCAATTGCCAAAATACCAATACCATAAATCAGTGGTTTCAGCTGTGGCTGGCCAAGTTTAATAGTGTACGGCAAAGGATTTATTGTTTTCTGGTCATCATGGTGATCATGGGATAGCAACTGACGTGTAAATACCAGTGGAAGGTAGTATACCACCGGTACAGCGCCGGACACTAGTGCACACCAGCACGCCGTCCCTTGGTTTAGTAGGTAACGGCTCAGGCAGAGTCTTAGCGAAGCATATTTAATTGCTGATCCTCACATTAGGGGTCCGGCACTAGGTAGAATTGAATGGTGTGATGTTACCTTACACTACTGGCCATTATCAATTCATTGGTCCGCTATTAGCACTCCGCTTGTAGCAACTAATTTGTTGTGCTGAGCGGTCACAGCCTCAGTACCGATTCCAGTACGGTGGTGTTTGGTTAAGGCCTCTTGTACTCGTTACTCTCGGTGCATATGTGCTCCTGATGATGTGTGTTTAAATACACACAGAAACGCATTGAGCAACTTTATCAGCAGAGTTGCACATTATTTTGCCACAGGTGAATACTTTATTCTTACATGATGGTCACACTTGATGTGCAAGTCCAGCACCTATTCCCGTGATACAGAGATGGTCATGCGCGCGACCATACTCTGTTAATTACGGCTATACCGGTGGTATACTACCTTCCACTGGTATTTACACGTCAGTTGCTATCCCATGATCACAGAGATGGAGAAATGAGTACAACACAATTTCAATCCTTCTCTATCTCTGTATATGTCAATTTTGGCCGTAATAAGCCATAACAAGTATTTTGGGGCAATACCCCCAGTTTCGTTTTAACTTGGTACTACTAATAAAAGTTTTTTTGTTTTATTTTAACGTACAGTACCTCTCCAATTATTTATACTGCAAAATTGAGGACGTATACCATTACACCTTTTTTACTTTTTCTTTGCTACAATAGATATTCCCCTAAATCAGTGGTTACTGCTGTGCCTGGATTAGTGTAATACGCTGCATAAATAAATAGGCAGATAGTGTTAAGTGCCTGTAAAAAAAAAGCCTGAATTTGAAATCAATACATTGGGCCAAATATTTTTTTTCTTATTGTGGTGCTTGGTGAACGGTAACAATGAGGAAAACATCTAGTAAGGGATGCGGACGCGTGGTGGTGCTAGTGGACCCTCTGGTGCTGGGAGAGGACGTGGCCATTCTGCCACAGCCGACATGTCCTACTGAACCAACTACCTCAGGTTCCAGTACCCGCCAGAATTTACAGCGATATTTGGTGGGGCCCAATGCCGTGCTAAGGATGGTAAGGCCTGAGCAGGTACAGGTGCTAGTCAATTGGGTTTCCGACAGTGGATTCAGCATGTTCACAAAATTATCTCCTACCCAGTCTTCTGCACAAAGCGCACAGGTGGCGCCTGAAAACCAAGCCCATCAGTCTGTCACATCACCCCCATGCATATCAGGGAAACTGTCTGAGCCTCAAGTTATGCAGCAGTCTCTTATGCTGTTTGAAGACTCTGCTGGCAGGGTTTCCCAAGGGAATCTACCTAGCCCTTCCCCAGTGGTGGAAGACATAGAATGCACTGATGCACAACCACTTATGTTTCCTGATGATGAGGACATGGGAATACCACCTCATCGGAGTCCGCACATCTCTGATGATGACGAAACACAGGTGCCAACTGCTGCGTCTTTCTGCAGTGTGCAGACCGAACAGAAGGTCAGGGAGAAAGACTGTGTGGAAGATGATGGAGGGGACGATGAGGTCCTCGACCCCACATGGAATGAAGGTCGTGCCACTGACTTTCATAGTTCAGAGGAAGAGGCAGTGGTGAGACCGAGCCAACAGCGTAGCAAAAGAGGGAGCAGGGGGCAAAAGCAGAACAGCTGCCGCCAAGAGAGTTCGCCTGCTACTGGCCACCACCACCAGGGACTGAGCACCCCAAAGGCTGCTTCAAGGAGTTCCCTGGCATGGCACTTCTTTAAACAATGTGCCGATGACAAGACCCGAGTGGTTTGCATGCTGTGCCATCAGAGCCTGAAGCGAGGCATTAACGTTCTGAACCTTAGCACAACCTGCATGATCAGGCATCTACATGCAAAGCATGAACTGCAGTGGAGTAAACAACTTAAAAACAAGGAACTCCCTCAGGCTCCCCCTGCTCCCTCTTCTGCTGCTGCCTCAGCCTCTTCCTCCCCTTGGGAGGAATATTGGCACCTGCCGCCCACCAAACAGAGGATGTGCCACCGACACCACCACCTGCATCACCAAGCATCTCCACCATGTCACACGGCAGCGTTCAGCTCTCCATCTCGCAAACCTTGGAGAGAAAGCGTAAATTCCCACCTAGCCACCCTCGAGCCCTGGGCCTGAATGCCAGCATTTTTAAACTACTGGCCTTTGAAATGCTGTCATTCAGGCAGGTGGACACAGACAGCTTCAAACAGCTGATGGCCATGGCTGTCCCACAATATGTTGTCCCCAGCCGCCACTACTTCTCCAAGACAGCCGTGCCTTCCCTGCACAACCAAGTATCCAATAAAATCAAGTGTGCACTGCGCAACGCTATCTGTGACAAGGTCCACCTAACCACAGATACATGGACCAGTAAGCACGGCCAGGGACGCTATATCTCCCTAACTGCACACTGGGTAAATGTAGTGGCGGCTGGGCCCCAGGCGGAGAGTTCCTTGGCGCACGTCCTTCCGCCACCAAGGATCGCAGGGCATCATTCTTTGCCTCCTGTAGCCTCCTCCTCCTACTCGGCTTTCTCCTCTTCTGCTTCCACCAGCTCATACAGTCAGCCACACACCTTCACCACCAACTTCAGCACAGCCCGGGGTAAACGTCATCAGGCTATTCTGAAACTCATATGTTTGGGGGACAGGCCCCACACCGCGAAGGAGTTGTGGCAGGGTATTGAACAACAGACCGACGAGTGGTTTCTGCCGGTGGGCCTCAAGCCCGGCCTGGTGGTGTGCGATAATGGGCGAAATCTCGTTGCAGCTCTGGGAGTAGCCGGTTTGACGCACATCCCTTGCCTAGCGCATGTGCTGAATTTAGTGGTGCAGAAGTTCAGTCACAACTACCCCGTCATGTCAGAGCTGCTGCATAAAGTGAGGGCCGTCTGTGCGCGCTTCCGGCGTTCACATCCTGCCGCTGATCGCCTGTCTGCGCTACAGCGGAACTTCGGCCTTCCCGCTCACCGCCTCATATGCGACGTGCCCACCAGGTGGAACTCCACCTTGCACATGCTGGAGAGACTGTGCGAGCAGCAGCAAGCCATAGTGGAATTTCAGCTGCAGCACACACGCGACAGTCACACTGCGGAACAGCACCACTTCAACACCAATGATTGGGCCTCCATGCGAGACCAGTGTGCCCTGTTGCGCTGTTTCGAGTACTCCACCAACATGGCCAGTGGCGATGACACCGTTATCAGCGTTATAATACCACTTCTATGTCTCCTTGAGAAAACTTTTAGGGTGATGATGAAAGAGGAGATGGCCCAGGAGGAGGAGGAGGATGAGGGGTCATTTTTAGCACTTTCAGGCCAGTCAGTTAGAGGTGGCTCAGAGGGAGGTTTTTTGCAACAGCAGAGGCCAGGTACAAATCTGGCCAGCCAGGGCCCACTACTAGAGGACAAGGAGGATGAGGATGAAGCTATTTCACAGCGGGGTGGCACCCAACACAGCTCAGGCCCATCACTGGTGCGTGGCTGGAAATACCTGAAAGTGGCCTTCCCCAGTGGTGGGTGATATGACGCCTTATTCCTTGCTGTGGGACCTCTCTCCTCTGTCTGGGTGCTGGGGCCTAAATAACTGAAAGTGGCCTTCTCCAGTGGTGAATGATATGACGCCTTATTTCTTGCTGTGGGACATCTCTCCTCTGTGTGGGTGCTGGGGCCTAAATAACTGAAAGTAGCCTTCTCCAGTGGTGGGTGATATGACGAATGATTCTCTGCTGTGGGACCTCTCTCCTCTGTCTGGGTGCTGGGGCCTAAATAACTGAAACTGGCCTTCTCCAGTGGTGGGAGATATGACCCATGATTCTCCGCTGTGAAACCTCTCTCCTCTGTCTGGGTGCTGGGGCCTAAATAACTGAAAGTGGCCTTCTCCAGTGGTGGGTGATATGAACCATGATTCTCTGCTGTGGGGCCTCTCTCCTCTGTCTGGGTGCTGGGGCCTAAATAACTGAAAGTGGCCCTCTCCAGTGGTGGGTGATATGAGCCTTATTCCTTGCTGTGGGACCTCTCTCCTCTGTCTGGGTGCTGGGGCCTAAATAACTGAAAGTGGCCTTCTCCAGTGGTGAATGATATGACGCCTTATTCCTTGCTGTGGGACCTCTCTCCTCTGTCTGGGTGCTGGCGCCTAAATAACTGAAAGTGGCCTTCTCGAGTGGTGGGTGATATGACGCCTTATTCCTTACTGTAGGACCTCTCTCCTCTGTCTGGGTGCTGGGTTCTAAATAACTCAAAGTGGCCTAATCCAGTGGTTGGTGATATGACGCCTTATTCCTTGCTGTGGGACCTCTCTCCTCTGTCTGGGTGCTGTGGCCTAAATAACTGAAAGTGCCCCTCTCCAGTGGTGGGTGATATGATGCCTTATTCCTTGCTGTGGGACCTCTCTCCACTGTTTGGGTGCTGGGGCCGAAATAACTGAAAGTGGCCTTCTCCAGTGGTGGGTGATATGACGCCTTATTCCTTGCTGTGGGATCTCTCTCCTCTGTTTGGGTGCTGGGGCCTAAATAACTGAAAGTAGCCTTCTCCAGTGGTGGGTGATATGACGCATGATTCTCTGCTGTGGGACCTCTCTCCTCTGTCTGGGTGCTGGGGCCTAAATAACTGAAAGTGGCCTTCTCCAGTGGTGGGTGATATGACACCTTATTCCTTGCTGTGGGACCTCTCTCCTCTGTCTGGGTGCTGGGGCCTAAGTATCTGAAAGTGGCCTTCTACAGTGGTGGGTGATATGACGCCTTATTCCTTGCTGTGGGACCTCTCTCCTCTGTCTGGGTGCTGGGGCCTAAATAACTGAAAGTGGCCTTCTCCAGTGGTGGGTGATATGACACCTTATTCCTTGCTGTGGGACCTCTCTCCTCTGTCTGGGTGCTGGGGCCTAAATAACTGAAAGTGGCCTTCTCCAGTGGTGGGTGATATGACACCTTATTCCTTGCTGTGGGACCTCTCTCCTCTGACTGGGTGCTGGGGCCTAAGTATCTGAAAGTGGCCTTCTACAGTGGTGGGTGATATGACGCATTATTCCTTACTGTGGGACCTCTCTCCTCTGTCTGGGTGCTGAGGCCTAAATAACTGAAAGTGGCTTTCTCCAGTGGTGGGTGGTATGATGCATGATTCTCTGTTTTGGGACCTCTCTCCACTGTCTGGGTGCTGGGGCCTAAATAACTAAAAGTGGCCTTCTACAGTGGTGGGTAATATGACGCCTTATTCCTTGCTATGGGACCTCTCTCCTCTGTCTGGGTGCTGGAGCCTAAATAACTGAAAGTGGCCTTCTCCAGTGGTGGGTGATATGACGCCTTATTCCTTGCTGTGTGACCTCTCTCATCTGTCTGGGTGCTGGGGCCTAAATAACAGAAAGTGACGTTCTCCATTGATGGGTGACTTGAAGCCTGATTCTCTGCTATGGGACATTTCTCCAATTGATATTGGTTAATTTTTATTTATTTTATTTTAATTCATTTCCCTATTCACATTTGTTAGCAGGGCATTTACCTACATTTTGCTGCCTTTTGCAGCCCTCTAGCCCTCTCCTGGACTATTTTACAGCCTTTTTAGTGGCCAAAAGTTCGGGTCCCCATTGACTTCAATGGGGTTCGGGTCGAGTTCGGATCCCGAACCCGAAAATTTTCGGGAAGTAAGGCCGAACTTCTCGAACCCGAACATCCAGGTGTTCGCTCAACTCTAGTCCTGCATAATGTGTAATTGTATTTCTGATCTTATGACTGTTATCATGCAATGTGCCTGGTTCATCAGCAGATGGCAGCAGTCTTGGCAGAGCTAGTTTCCCTGGATTGGAACCTTCTATCCATTCCAGCCCTCTCTAGAAAGGGAGGTGTTAGTTAGTGAAGGTCAGTCTAACCTACCCCATTTTGGGGATAAGTTTAGAGTAGCCCCTGCAATGGGAAGGCTGTGTGCCAGCCAGCAGAGCACCCTGCTAGGCTAAAAAGAGAACTAAAATCTTCAGAGCCAGGAATTAAGATAAAGTCAAAGTGGATAAAGTCAAATCTTAATCCAATCAGCATAGCATAGCAGAGCTGAAAGAGTACAGTTGTAGCAGAGATGAATGTGTTTGCCTGCCAGAAGTTAAACCGCGAATACGAATATATAGCACTATATTTAAAATATTCACTAATTCACGAAGTGGCTATATTCGCGATCAGAATATTCATGCTCAACACTAGTAACAACTAACATTTAACCATTCTTAACCCTCTTAAAGAGACCCCCTGGTCGATGTCTCACCCGTGGCGTGCTGCACTATCTGCCTCTAGATCCTTTATGTCATGCAGGACCTTGGGCAGTGATCATCTTCTAGCTGTACTCTTTGTAGTGCTGGAGAACCTAATTTGTCTAGACTTGTGGGAACTCTATGAGGAGATGGTGGTGGAGGGTTAAATGCCCCTGTTGCTGAGGAAAAGAATAATCATGATTGGGGATATGCAAAGCGAGCTCGGATCCAAGATCTGAAGTCGCTTTCCTTCCAATTTTGATTTGATGCTGTACAGAGATAAGTCGTCTCCATATAGCATTAAAATGTATGGGCTCTGGCAAAATAAGTTATCGCTAAAGTCTCGTAAGACTTTTTGCTAAATAACTTCGGCATTTGATTATTTAACTTTAAAATGTTTTAAAAAAGATATCTAAAGTCGGCTTTGGTAGGTACTAAAGACGACTTCGGAACCAAGTTTTAAAATGGTTTTCAAGTTCAAAAATCAAATCCCTAAGTTATTCACCAAAGTCCTGTGAGACTTGCCTCACTGGAGCCCATACATTTTAATGCTGTACGGAGACAGATCTCTGTACAGCATTAAAACGAAGTTTGTAGCGAAGCGACTTCGGATCTAGGATGTGAAGCTCGCTTCGCTCATCTCTAATCATGATCCTGTATAAGCATAGTAGATAGATATGGATTTAAAAAAATGACATCCCATCTCTCCCCTGAATGTGGACTACAACATCCCCACCAAGGTACTGGACAACAGGCTGAAGGTTGTCATTGGGAAGATCATTTACCTAGACCAGACCTTAGAATATTCTGTTTGTATGTTAACCATATGTATCTTGACAATTACAGCGCAGTGTTGGTGAATGGTTGGAAGACTGACCCCTTTCTAGGGTCAGACAAGGTTGCCCTCTTTCATCTATCCTTTGCAAAGAGCTCTATAGCACAAAGAAAAAGTCTGTCCGAAAGAAAAGAGACATTAGAAATATCACTGCACCAGGATCGGGAAACTTTGAAGTCAAGTGCTCGCTGTACATGGATGCTGTGAACGTCTACTACACTAGCCAACAAGACTGCAATCATCCAGACGTGATGAGTTTGGACACACTTAAGTCAACTGCTGAAAGTCAGAAGCTATCCTCTTTGGGGACTGACACGTGTCGATCTATGCCTTTTCATTTACCACCAAGCGTCTAAAAGTCTGGTTTGAGAAGGAAGCCAGAGCCCTTAAATCTTTGGAAGAAAGTTTGGGTGCAATCTACCAGTTTTTTGTTAAACTCAGCCCCTCTCATATGAGATGCTCTCCCTTGCCCTTTGCTGAATTGTGCAGGAAAGGGCTGTTTGTTTATATTTTTTACACTGTTAGGCAGAGGCTTCCACCTAGCAGTGTTCACGGTAAAGTCACTGGCACTGATGGGCGGGTTTTAGTGCTGTCCTAGCCGCATTACAGGCTGGGCAGCACTAAATCCAGCCCATAAGTACCGGTGACGTTACTGGGCTCACTGCTAGACGGAAGCCTTTGCCTAGCTTTACCCATGGAGAGCCTGGTACCTCACCGGATCTCCAGAAAAAGCCTTTCCCCTGCGTGATTCAGCACAGGCCAAGGGAGAGCATTGGAGCCTGAAATGATCCAATGTTCACATCAGACGGCCTGCCTGGGTGAAAATGGTGATATGTCTGTGTTCAGCTCTGAACCCAGACAACCCCTTTAACCTCCTCAGGACCGCCTAATGCACGGATGCGTCCGGCCGGCGGTCCTGCTGCTCTGGCTGGACGCATCTGTGCGTCATATCACGAGACGCGAGATTTGCCATGAACGCACCCTGTGAAATCCAAAAGGCACTCATTGGAATTAGGGCCCCTTTGCGCATCTTGGCTGCAAAAAAGCGTCACACATGTGGTATCGCCGTACTCAGCAGAAGTAGGGCAATGAGTTTTGGGGTGTATTTTTATATATACCCATACTTTGTGTGAGAAAAATCGCTGTAAACGACAACTTTTTACATTTTTTTATACAAAGTTGTCAATTTACAGAGATATTTCTCTCACCCAACATGGGTATATGTAAAAATACACCCCAAAACACATTGCCCTACTTCTCTTGAGTACAGAGATACCACATGAGTGACACTTTTTTGCAGCCTGGGTGCGCAAAGGGGCCCAAATTCCAACGAGTACCTCTAGGTTTTACATGGCTGCTCACAATATAGCCCCACCCAAAATGCCAGAACAGTAAACACACCCCACAAATGACCCCATTTTGAAAGAAGACACCCCAAGGTATTCGCTGAGGGGCATAGTGAGTCCATGAAAAATTGAACTTTTTCTCAAAAGTTAGCGGAAAAGGGGACTTTGTGAGAAAAAACAATAAAAAATCAATTTCTGCTAACTTGTGCCAAAAAAAAAATCTTCTATGAACTCGCCATGCCCCTCACGGAATACCTTGGGGTGTCACATGTGGGGTATTTATACTGCCCTGGCATTTTAGGGGCCCTAAAGTGTGAGAAGAAAAATGCGTAAAAATGCCCTCCTAAAAGGTACTCATTGGAATTTGGGCCCCTTTGCGTATCTTGACTGCAAAAAAGTGTTACATGTGGTATCGCCGTACTCAGGAGAAGTAGGGCAATGTGTTTTGGGGTGTATTTTTACATATACCCATGCTGGGTGAGAGAAATATCTCTGTAAATTGACAACTTTGTATAAAAATTTTTAAAAAGTTGTCATTTACAGAGATATTTCTCACACACAGTATGGGTATATGTAAAAATACACCCCAAAACATATTGCCCTACTTCTCCTGAGTACGGCGATACCACATGAGTGACACTTTTTTGCAGCCAAGATGCGCAAAGGAGTACCTTTATGATTTCACAGGGCATTTTTACGCATTTGGATTCTCACGCTTTGGCTACATGCACACGACCGTTGCCTGCCTCCGCGTTCGCTCCTCCTGCAAATTTTGCGTCCGTCAAAAAAAACGGATGACGGACCGTTTTTTTTGACGGATCCGATTTTTATGGCAGATCCATTGTAAAAATGCCTATCCTTGTCCGCAAACGAGAAAAAAATAGGACATGCACTATTTTTTTGACGGAGTGAAAACACGGATCACGGATGCGGATCAAAAACGGTTGACCATCCGCATTTTTTGACGGACCCATTGAAATGAATGGGGAAGCATCCTATCCGTGAAAAAAAACGGAACGGATGCGGAAACAAACAACGGTCGTGTGCATGGGGCTTTTAGGTTCCCTAAAATGCCAGGGCAGTATAAATACCCTACAAGTGACCCCATTTTGGAAAGAAGACACCCCAAGGTATTCCGTGAGGGGCATGTCGAGTTCACCGAAATTTTTTTTTTTGGCACAAGTTAGCGGAAATTGATATTTAAATTTTTTTTATTTTTGTTTTTTACAAAGTCTCATATTTCACTAACATGTGACAAAAAATAAAATTTTACATGAACTCAACACACCCCTCACGGAATACCTTGGGGTGTTTTCTTTCTAAAATGGGGTCACTTGTGGGGTATTTATACTGCCCTGGCATTTTAGGGGTCTCTAAAGCGTGAGAAGAAGTCTGGAATCCAAATGCGTAAAAATGCCCAGTGAAATCCTAAGGCCCCTTTCACACGAGCGAGTTTTCCGCACGGGTGCAATGCGTGACGTGAACGCATAGCATCCGCACTGAATCCTGACCCATTCATTTCAATAGTTCTGTGTACATGAGCGTTTTTTTTGACGCATCACTTGTGCGTTGCGTGAAAATCGCAGCATGTTCTATATTCTGCGTTTTTCAAGCAGCCCTAGCCCCATAGAAGTGAATGGGGCTGCGTGAAAAACGCATTGCATCCGCAAGCAAGTGCAGGTGCGATGCGTTTTTCACTGATGGTTGCTAGGAGATATTGTTTGTAAACCTTCAGTTTTTTATCACTCGCGTGAAAAACGCATCAAAACGCATTGCACCCGTGCGGAAAAAACTGAACAACTGAACGCAATCGCAAGCAAAACTGAATGGTTTTGCCTGTGAAATCGCACAGTTTTCACTGAACGCATCCGCAACGCATCCGGACCTAATCCGGACACGCTCGTGTGAAAGAGGCCTAAAGGTACTCATTGGAATTAGGGCCCCTTTGCGCTCCCAGGCTGCAAAAAAGTGTCACACATGTGGTATCGCCGTACTCAGGAGAAGTAGGGCAATGTGTTTTGGGGTGTATTTTTACATATACCCCTGCTGGGTGTAAGAAATATCTCTGTAAATGACTACTTTTTAATTTTTTTTATACAAAGTTGTCAGTTTACAGAGATATTTCTCTCACCCAACATGGGTATATGTAAAAATATACCCCAAAACACATTTCCCTACTTCTCCCGAGTACGGCGATACCACATGAGTGACACTTTTTTGCAGCCTAGTTGCGCAAATGGGCCCAAATTCCAACGAGTACCTTTAGGTTTTACATGGCTGCTCACAATTTAGCCCCGCCCAAAATGCCAGAACAGTAAACACACCCCACAAATGACCCCATTTCAGAAAGTAGACACCCCAAGGTATTCACTGTGGGGCATAGTGAGTCCGTGGTAGATCTCTTTTTTTTTTTTTTTGCCAGAAGTTAGCAGAAATGGAAACTTTATTATTATTTTTTTTTCCTCAGAAAGTGTCATTTTCCGCTAACTTGTGAAAAAAAATGAAATGATACATGAACTCACCATGCACCTCCGCGAATACTTTGGGGTGTCTTCTGTCTAAAATGGTGTCATTTGGGGGTATTTATACTTTCCTGGCATTCTAGCACCTGAAGAAACATGACAGGCGCTCAGAAAGTCAGAGCTGCTTCAAAATGCCGAAATTCACTTTTTTGCACCATAGTTTGTAAACGCTATAACTTTTACCCAAACCAATAAATATACACTTTTTGGATTTTTTTTTTATCAAAGACATGTAGAACAATAAATTTTGTGAAAAATTTATATAGAAATGTAGTTTTTTAAAAAAAAAATTACAACAGAAAGTGAAAAATGTCATTTTTTGGCAAAAATTTAGGTCATTTTTGATTAATAGCAAAAAAAGTTAAAATGTCAGCAGCAATGATATACCACCAAATGAAAGCTCTATTAGTGAGAAGAAAATGAGGTAAAATTAATTTGGGTGGTAAGTTGTTTGACGGAGAAATAAACGGTGAAAGTAGTGTAGTGCAGAATTGTAAAAGGTGGTCTGGTCATTAAGCGGGTTTAAGCTAGGGGGGCTGAAGTGGTTAATGACTAAGGTTGTCATTCCAGCCGTGAAAGTTTATCTAATTAATATTACCTGCATCTCATTCATTCTATTGGAGGATATTCTGTGAAAGAGATGCTGGGAATAATAATGAGACAAACCTCTATGGCTGGAATGACCTCCTCACTCTTCAACAAGGTAGACATTCTCTGGGAATTGGTTTTAAATCAATAAAACTTAATGAAATCTCACTTTTGCTGTGAATTGGTGTATAATTAAGAATAAATGTCTGATTATGGCTCTGTCAATGATGAGGTGTAGAATAAAAACGTAATACCCTTTATTGGTTTACATTACAAAGTATGGTGAATGACTAATGTAATATCTGGCAGGAAAGCGCTGACAACGACAACTGTGTGTGAACCGGGTGTGAACCGGGTGTGTCAGTAGGAAGAAAGTAATGTTCTCCCTTCTCTTTAGTGCTGAAGCCCCTAGTAGGGTTACTGAGATAATTGCTGTAAGTTACAGAGAAGTCTCTGGTCACTGACATTGAGTAATGACTCAGGACACAGAGGCTGAATTTTGAGATGTTATCATTAGGGATGAGCGAATCGACTTCGGATGAAACATCCAAATCAATTTGCATAAAACTTTGTTTCAATACTCGGGTTCGGTTCCAAGGTACCAAGGGTTTTTACAGTGCAAATTAATTTATGAAGTTATTACCCGAAGTCTCACGAGACTTCGCGAAGCAATAGCTGTGGCTCATCGGAGCCAATACATTCTAAGACTGTATGGAGCTCCTGCTCCGTACAGTACTGGAACAAAGTTTTATGCAAATCGACTTCGGATGTTCCATCCAAAGTCGATTCGCTCATCCCTAACCAGTAATAATAAAAAATAGTAAAAAGTTGCAGTGAGCTGTCCCAATGGAAACCAGTTGAAAGTGGCATTAAAATATAAATGATGGGCACAAAATGGGAATAAAAACATGGGATTTAAAGAATTAAATGAATTTGGGCCACTGATCTCGCACTGATAACATGCAGAGGGTGACCCACATCATGTACAGTTCAGCCTGACCTGAACAGGCTCTGGGCATGAAGACTGCATCAAAGTGGGCAAACAGACACTTTTCACTGATTTGAAGTAACTGATGTTTTTAAAGGGTTAAATGAATTTGGGCCACTGATCTCACACTGCCAACATACAGAGGGGGATGCCCCACATCATATACTGGTGCTATTGATGGAGACTGACAAATATTAGTTCAGAAGCTCCATTTATCTTCTAAAGTAACCTTTATTGGCCCCCGCTAGGGGGCCCCAGTGTATATTACTTGCTTACATAGCAGAGACATATTACATGGCTCCTTACAGACATTATCATCACTCATATCAAATGTCTCTGGAGTATGGAAGGAAATCCAGGGAGAACACACAATCTCCAAAATACGTGACACCTGAACTAAGGGTGCTAAGAGTGCTAACCACCAAGCCACCATACTGCCCTACAGCAGCGCTAGAATGTCATATTAAAAAATAAATAATGAAAAACTCCTCCCATTGCTAAGGTACTAACCTCATAGTGTTTGCTGGTGTTGGGCAGCATGGTGGCTCAGTGGTTAGGGTTGGTGTCTTACAGCAGCACAGGTCTTGGTTCAAAGTTGAACAAGGTTAACATCTGTTCAGAAGTTTTGTTTTCTCCCAGACATTTGATTGTGTGTGATGACAATGTCTGTAAGGAGCTGTGTAAGTTGTTGCTGCTGCTACGGTAAGTGAGCATAATAAATTGAGGATAAATATTACCCCACCGACCATTTCTTACTCTCCTCAAGCAAGAATTCAATTTACTCTGCTGCCCTGTACGAGGAGGATCATCACTCCCTGTCCCTATTGGAGCTCACCACCTAGCTGTAGGATGCTCACGGAGAACATACACACTTCATGCCAATATCAGTCTCATGGATTCAAGCTCAAGACAATAGTGCTAACTACTGAGCCACCACCCAGCTTAATATTAGCATGTGCTATGAGGCACATGGTGACATAAACTAGAAATGGGTGAACGCATCATATTTTTTTTTGGCAATGACATTTCTATCACTTTATAGAGTTTTCAAAAGGGGCTTTGTTTGTTGGGCAATGTGGGGCTCAGAGGTTATTGCTGGGTCATGTCATCAGTCCCCTAATAACAGACTCTTCTGTGAAGCAGTGTGGTGGCTCCAGAGCTTCGAAAGCTATTACTGCTGGTATATAGAGCAGTGGGGTCCTTTGGTTCAAGCCTGAGTGAGAGTTGTATGGTGTTTTGTTTTAGGTAGGAGCCATTCCTCCGATTGCTGGGTTATGTCATCATTCCCCTAATAACAGGTGTTTCTATAAAGCAGTGTGGTGGCTCCAGAGCTTAGTAAGGTATGACTGCTCATGTTATAGAGCAGTGGGGCCCTTGGTTCAAGACTGACCAAGAGTTGTGAAGAAGAGAAATTGAGTTTGTTTGTTTTAGGTAGGCCCCATTCCTCCGATTGCTGGGTTATGTCATCATTCCCCTAATAACAGGCTCTCCTATGAAGCAGTGTGATGGCTCCAGCTTAGTAATGCATGACTGCTGATGTAAAAGAGCAGTAGGTCCCTTGGTTGAAGCCTGAGTGAGAGTTGTAAGTTGTTTTGTTTTAGTTAGGGGGCATTCCTCCGATTGCTGGGTTATGTCATCATTCCCCTAATAACTGGTGTTTCTGTGAAGCAGTGTGGTGGCTCCAGAGCTTAGTATGGTATAACTGCTGGTGGTATAGAGCCGTTGGAGCACTTAGTTCAAGAGTGAGAGTTGTAAGGTGTTTTGTTTTAGTTAGGGGGCATTCCTCCGATTGCTGGGTTATGTCATCATTCCCCTAATAACAGGTGTTTCTGTGAAGCAGTGTGGTGGCTCCTGAGCTTAGTATGGTATGACTGCTGGTGGTATAGAGCAGTGGGGCCCTTGGTTCAAGCCTGACCAAGAGTAAGAGTTGTGAGGAAGTGAATTTGAGGTTATTTGTTTTAGGAAGTTGGCATTCCTCCGATTGCTGGGTTATGTCATCATTGCCCTAATATCAGGCTCTTCTGTGAAGCAGTCTGGTGGCTCCAGGGCTTAGTGTGGTATGACTGCTGGTGGTAGAGAGCAGTGGGGCCCTTGGTTCAATCCTGACCATGGGTGAAAGATCTCTGCAGCTTGGGCCTAGAGCAGTAGGTCTGTTGGTTCAATCCTGATAATGGGTGAGAGCTTGCTTGGGCCTAGGTCAGTTGGGTGCCCTGTATTCAATACTGAATATGGGTGGCGTTTGGCCTCTGTAAAGGGAAGGTGGTGCTTTGGTGTGAGTAGAAAATGGTAATTGTTTTGTAGAATTTTTTGAAAAAAAAGTTAAGTGTGGTGTTTGGTCTCCACCGGGGAGACCACCATTAATTACACTTGCACAGCACAAATTGTACCTTACTTTCCTGTCTCCAAATGGATCTCACCACCTAGCTGCATCTTTCTGGAGAACAGTGAAACCCCCATCAGATAACGGCATCGGTTGGATTTGAACCCAGGAGCACAGTATTGTAAGACAGCAGTGCTAACTGCTGAGCCACCACTCAGCTTGGTACTAGAATGCATTCGGAACTTAATGATGACATTTACCAGCAACAGGAGGATACCCATAAGGTGAATAGATATCTATGTAGTGCCAGTGTTTCTCAATGTTCCTAACCCTAGTACTGCCCAAGTAATTGATCACTGAGGACAGAAGTCAAATGAGCAAGCAGGAATAAAAGGCAAGTGGACCCTTTAAAAAAATCACTCTGCCCTTTCACCAGTCCAGATCAGATTTGAACCCAGGACTGCAAAACATCATTACTAAGCACTAAGCCACCATGCTACTCATACTATTTGGTGAGGAGTGGCACCAGATAACCTAGTTTACTCCAGAAACTGCTGAATAGGGTAATAACTAGAGAAGACCGCCTCACAATGTAAAGTACTAGGATATTTATAGTCGTAACCATATATAAGTACGAGGCGCAGAAGAAGGAACTGAATGAAGAACAGCTTATTCCTAAAAATGATGAACTGTCAAAGTGTTCCCCATATAGTGCAAGCCACAGTTCTTCTAAAGTAACACTCACTCTTAGGTTGACCTTCATTTATTTAACTTTCATAGCACTGTAAAGAGAATATCGCCACTCACTGTCCCCATTGTAGCTCGTGATCTACCTATAAAAGGTGAGTGTGAAGTAGTAGTGTGTAATGGGAATCTGATTAGAGAGACCATAATTCATTTTACTTTAATCAGATAACGGCATTGGTTGGATTTGAACCCAGGAGCACAGTATTGTAAGACAGCAGTGCTAACTGCTGAGCCACCACTCAGCTTGGTACTAGAAAGCAGTCGGAACTTAATGATGACATTCACCAGCAATGGGAGGCGACCGTTTAGGTGAAGAGATGTCTATGTAGTGCCAGTGTTTCTCAATGTTCCTAATCCTAGTACTGTTTAAGTAATTGATCATTGAGGACAGAAGGCAAATGAGCCGGCAGAAATAAAAGGCAAGTGGACCCTTTGGAATAATCACCCTGCCAGTTCCAACAGCCCAAATCAGATTTGAACTCAGGACTCCAGCACTGCAAAACCTCAATATCAAGCATTAGTCCACCATGCTACCCAAAGTAGCAACTGTTGTCTGAGTGATGTCACCAGATTCCCCAGTAGTGACCACAATATTTCAGGAGGCGACTATCTAGAGAATACCCCCCTCACAATGTAAAGTACAGGGATATTTATAGTCATCATCATATATAAGTAGGAAGCGCAGAAGAAGGAGCTGGATGAAGAACCTCTTATTCTTCAAAATGACGAAGTGCGCCAACATATAGCGCAAGCCAAAGTTCTTATAAAGTAACATTCATTAGTTTCCTCTTAGGAATACCTTCATTTATTGTACTTTCATAGCACTATACAGAGAGTATCACCACTTACTGCCCCCATTGGAGCTCATCACCTAATCTCCAAAATAACCAAGCTGCAGCTTAATGAGAGAAAATGTTAAATGCAAATAACACCCATACTCAGATTTGAACCTAGGACAACAAATGTGAAACCCAGCACTGCTAACCGACAAGCCACAGAGGGGACTGGTAGAAGGGAGCGTGATAGGGAGCGTGATGAGGCGAGTGGTGATATGGACGAGCCATTGGGAGTGGAGGATGGGGGCGCCAATGATTTCTATGACATTTCCATAACTTAAGTGTTTTCAAAAGGGCTTGGCAGTCTTGGAAGGCATGGTGGCTCAGTGATTAATACTTCTGTCTTCTAGCGTAGGCCTTCAAATATGACCATGGGTGACATCAGATTGGTGATTGTATATGTTCTCACTGGGTTTCCTCCTACAATCCAAGGACATCAGACTGTAAGAGTACAATGTCTGTAAGGAGCTGTATAAGCAAGGAAGACAAATTGCCATCTATTCAAGAAGAGACCAACAAACCTTTCTAAAGTAATATTTTCTTATCACATGGCTATTTCCACCTTGAGGCAGATAGATAGGAATCTTCCAGACACAGTGCCCCCTATAACCGCGCCCCTGGCTTCAGGGTCCAAACCTTTATTTGGAGATGATTGCTTCTGATCTTATTGTAATTCTCAATACCGTTTCTTCACTTGCAGTACCGCTGTTCACCACCGACAGCAGTGTCTCCTATGATATTCTAGCCCTACCTTAAAGGGGCCGTATTGGAGACATTTACTTTCAGGTCTTATTTGTTAAGCACATCAATCCCTGCAGGAAGATTTGCCATTCAGGTCTCTAGAAAAGCTGGGTGACCGCCCCTATGGGAGCTGCTATTGAGCATTTCTAGAGCCCTGAATGGCATATCTGTTTGTTCTGCATCAGTCCATTCCCTATCACTGCATAACATGGCATTGTGCTATTCAGGATTGCAGAAAAGCTGGGTGACAACCCCTGTGACCTCACAGGACAACCATACTGGTGGTCACCCAGCTCTTCCAGGAACAGATATCACTAAATGAAATGGTGGCACCTTGAGAGGAGTTACCGTATTTTTCGCCATATAAGACGCACTTTTTTTCCCCCAAAAGTGGGGGGAAAATGGCAGTGCGTCTTATATGGCGAATACTACCATTTTCCTATAGCTGAAGCCGATACATCGCACAGCCTGCGATGTATCAGCATGGAAGGAGGAGGGGGCGGAGCCTGGCAACACGCGGCGGGCGGCCCGCCGCTCACAGCATGACTGCTTGTATAACATTTAAAATCTTTAATTATGTCCCCTTATTTCCTAAAAGCCCAGGACAGTAGCGCTCTGCTAACCTGCTATATACCGATCCTCTAGCAGGCAGAGCGGTGCGGCGGCAGGCTGGTGTGTAACGTCCTCACTGACGTCATCTGCCTGCTCCTTTCACTTTATGAATGAAGCAGGAGGAGCAGGCAGATGGCGTCAGTGAGGACGTTACACAGCAGCCTGCGCCGCACCGCTCTGCCTGCTAGAGGATCGGTATAGCTAGGTTAGCAGAGCGCTACTGTCTAGGCTTTAGGAAATAAGGGACATAATTAAAGATTTTAAATGTTGTCCTAGCTGATCACGCTGTAGCGGCGAGCCGCCCGCCATGTGTGCCAGGCTCCGCCCTAAGCAGCCATGGGCCAGATGTTTTAGAAAAGGGGGCACCTGTGGATGACACTGTAGTTGGGGTGATCTGTGGATGACACATATAGCATAAGATGCTATATATGTGTCATCCACAGATCAATCCATTACAGTGTCATTCATAAATGCCCCCATCACAGTGCTATCCACAGATCCCCCATCACAGTGCTATCCACAGATCCCCCATCACAGTGCTATCCACAGATCCCCCATCACAGTGCTATCCACAGATCCCCCCATCACAGTGCCATCCACATCTCCCCCACATAACAGTGCCATCCACAGATCCCCCCCATAATACTGTCATGCACAGACCACCATTACTTCAAAAGCACACCTTTTGGTTAAAAATATTTTTTTTCTTATTTTTCTCCTCAAAAACCCAGGTGCGTCTTATAGGCCGGTGCGTCTTATAGGGCGAAAAATACGGTACTTATAATAACAGCAGGTGATTTCAGTATTAGTATTCATGGTCTTGGCCACACATGACACTGGAGGATTTCTTTGGAATTTTTCCTTTTATTTCCGTTTTCATGTACTATGACAAGTCTGATACGTACTGAGTTACACGCAATGTTAGGAGGACAGGCCCCCTTCTAAATGTGTACTGACGGGGGTCAATCAAGTGTTATATACTCTTCCAAAAATGAAGAAATACTGAAAAGATAAAACTACAATTCCAAAATACAGAGAAAATCCCCTAGAAGTGCTACGATCACAGAAATCCCCTAAAGAGAGCGTTTCCTCCACAGCGTTGGGTTTCATGGTCCGATACGTTCCATTCTGCCGTGACCTTCTATCCGCTTCATCACTCTGGCGTCCCTATTCTTACCCCTATTCAGTGTAATGCCATCCTCTATGCCCCCACACACAATGTAATCTTCCCCTTTATGTGCATCCACTAAGTGCATGCCCTCTTATGTACAGCAGAGTATAATGCCCTCATAAGTGCCCCCCACAGTATAATTGTCTCTTATGTGTCCCTACGTACCATAATGACTCTGGCATTCCTTCAGCACAGTGTGATGCCCTCTTTTGTGCCTCTTTTAGACCCCCCACACATTGTAGTTCCCCTTTATGTTCCCGCACACACTCTAATCCCCCTTATGTGCGTCTAACATGCAGACATTACTCGCTCACACTGCGGCAGACAGCAGCAAGATGATTGATTACTGGGGTCCCTGAAGCGACTTTAAGAAGCCGGGTGCCTAGAAAAGGAGGACACTGCCTGGGCTCGGCCTCTAGAAGTCATCCCAGCCACTAGATGCATCTACAATAATAAACCGTTACATCATCTACCCAGGTTTTGTACACTGCCCATCTATATTAAGTGCCGCCACTCTACTGTGCCACGTGCCAGGGGTGGGGGGGAACTAGGGGCCTGTACCCCTAGTGGGCCATGCTGGGAATTGTAGTTCTCTCCTCATACCCCTTTCAAGTAATGTCCGCTGATATCACATAACTGCCTGGATATGCTGAGAGTTGTGGTCCTCTCCTCTTATACCTTATCCCTGTAATGTCCTCTGATTCCCATAACATCAGACTGGACATGCTGGGAGTTGTAGTCCTCTCATCATAGACTTCCTCTCTGAAACGTCCTCAGATATCCTTTAATAACGACCTGGTTATGCTGGTAGTTGTAGTCTTCTCCTCTGATACGTTGTCCCTCTAATGCTTTCCATTCTGTGAGTTGTATCGTCACCCACTGACCCGGGTGTGGTCTCCTCTTGTTGGGGGTTATGAAAGCAGTCACCCTAACCTATTATATAATGAACGCACTACATGGAGGGTTCCCACTTTTCCCAGCAGATTACTGGTAATACAGGCCTGGTTTACCAGGCAGGTGGCAACCCTAGTGGGGACCGACCCCCCACTGATTAGCTGTTTTCAGCAGCCTGGAATCAAAACAGCGAATGGAGACTGAAGTAAAAGACTCTCCATCTACTGTGCAGAGGCCTTAAAGTGTCGGCATACAGGAGCTTGTGAGGGGGAGGTGCTGCCCCTTTAAATGATTTTATCCATGATTTGAGTGTAAGAGCCGGTGGCCCTGATGTGCAGTGGAGACCCACCGGTCTTGTATCCGGCAGCAATTAGATGTCTGGGCTTAGTCACTGAGAGACGACAGCAAGAATCAGTTGAGGGGAACAAACCTGCTCCCCCGAAGCAGGAAACCCTGCGGTTTGGCGGTTATGTAAACTGGAGTATATTGACACAGTGCAGTCAGGAAGGGGTTAATGGCCTCTGCAGAAGGGCGCACTGACAGACATTACAGGGTTAACCCTTCCGAACACTGCCACCAACATTAGTCATAGACACCTATGACATCACAAGCACATGTGTCATAAGAGAAAATCCCTTGTAAGAAGCAGGTGAGCGGCCATATTTGGTGCCGTACTTGATGGCCTGAGGACCTTGAGCTTGACTACCCCCGCCCACTGCATCTTGACGAAATTTGGAGGTTCTAGCAGGAAGCCCATTGCCCAACAGGACAGATGCGACATCCGCCTAGCCAAAAATATCAGCCCGGCTGCTGCCCCCTCCCCCCCCCTCTATTTACGTGGCAGCAACATAGCGGTATTACCCTCTAGGCCCAAGGGAAGGGCATTCTTCCAGCCATGGCTCCCTAGAAGTTTCCTCCACAGGGGGTTTTCCTCTCCTGAGTGCTGGAGGGTGACTCTCCGCGAGTCAGGGATTTGCATTGTTTTTTTACTCCTGGGACGGAAGATTGGCTGGTTCATGGATGCCCTCAACTCCTGCTTTGGTGTAAAAAGGCCGTAGCTTAAATTTATTTACCAAATAAATTAACACGTATCATAACAGAATAATCAGAACATTATTCCCACAACAATCCCAACCGTAATTCACCATAAAACTACAAGTAACTTTTGAACATGAAGGGATCCTAGAAGGCAATCCAAGTAACCAGATTCGCCCCTCGCGAACCTACTCACATGATCCCGGTTTAATCCAACTTTTACCTTCGGCCGCACTCTCCAACCCAAAGGCACCAACTCTTGGAATTAAACTCCTGCCAGGCTATTAGCCCAAACAGCACATTCACCACAACGTCCATTCACCACAACATCCTCGGTGCACGCCGCAAGAGATATAGCCATGCACCTATTCCAATTTTGCCTTCCAGGATCCCTTCTTAACCTGCCACCAGATGAACATAGGAGTCCCCTCACCTATGTTCGTCCCTCCACACCTTAAAGGCCATTTCCAATCCATCCTGTAAACCCAAGGTCCACGTGTCAGTTCCGATCTCGTTCAAGTGCACTCCATCTCGCCTCAAAAACATAGCGGACGCCCCCTCTAGCTCCTTATGCCGTACCACAAGGCCACCGTTCCGCCTCACAAAACAGCCCACCTCCCTGTTAACTTTTGCCCTCGCCCAATTAACCTTATCAACGGACCTCGCCAATCTCCAAACCTGCTGCGCAACAATGTCCGACCATACTACCAACATTCCTGGAAAATCTGTTAACAAACGCAATAAATACAACTAGATGTCCCTTTAACATCCCTGGACCGCCGAACGGACAAATCATTACCTCCCGCATGTAGAATCACTATATCCGGGGGACGATCCAGCGTGGCATAATGACAAAATTCAGGTAGTACACGTCCCCACAACCACCCGCATATACCTATCCAACGAACTTGCATATCTCTAATATCAAAACCCAGTTGCCGTCCATTTGGATGCACGTCTGCTCTGTGGGGCCCCCAGTACACGTATGAATGACCAAAAATCCAAGCCAGACAAGGAACGGGCCCTGCAATGAAACAAAAGAGAAAACCAATCGACAACACACCACTACCACCCCTGACATGTACCCCAGCAACACAACCACCTACTCCCCCATCAGCCCACAGGGGACAGCAAATGCGGACGGACGCAAGAACGATAGCTAGTGGACTCCCATCTACCAATCTGCCTAATCACAGCCTCCCCCAAGCCCCCTCTAGCAGCCTCCGTGGCAGAGCCTATCCTAACAGAGTGGGACGCAAACTCATGAGCATCTAACCCCTCTGCCACCAAACACTTACGGAATACCGCCACAAACTGAAAACGAGACAGTGCCGCCCCATTGAGGTGCACCAAAAACGGGCCCGCAATATCCGACCTCACCGCCAAAAACTCCACAACACAACGAACCGGGCACACCACAGACTCCCCCAAAGACTGCAAAACAAATTGAGCACTCTTGTCCTCCGGATCAGTTTTTGATTTCCTTAAACAACACCGCAAGCCCTCTGCACACCGCACAACGTCCCCACATTGCAAACCGCCTTCACCCACTTACTATGTGCAACCAACTCCGACACTCTAAAAGCTCCAAAAAACGCCAAGGAGAAGGCCGCCCGAAACAAGCACATCTCATAACCTGCAACACAAAGCAGGCCTACCTGCTTCCACAACCGTAACAACAAATCATAGGACACCAGAAGCCGTCAGTCCCTGGAAACCGTATGCCGCCGAAATCCCTTTAACGCCTGACGCACCAGAAAACACTGCGACACGTCCCTTAAACCCCGCATGCACAACCAAATTGCAACCGCCGACATCCTCTTAGCCACCACGGAATAAGACAATCCCTCACTAAAAGCCAAACCCACAAAATAAATCAACAGGGCACTGAAATCCTCCGCCGAGCTGCACCCCCCAACCTGGTCTATCAATCGTTCCCACAAAGACCAAACCGAGGAATAACTTGACCACGTACCAGTACTCACAGATTGGCGAATCAATACGACGTAGACCCCAAGGCCACGCTCTAGAGCCACTGAGGACAAGAACGCCTCGTATTCGCTGCCACCGAAACCAACTAACGAAAAAGATCCCACTGAAAACGAGAGAGAGAGCGTCAGCAACCGAATTAGCCACCCCCGGAACATGAACAGCTACAAAACACGCATTTAACAACAAACCCTGCAATACCAAATGCCTTGGCAACCGTATAACCGGCGGCTAACTAGCCGATTGTGAACTGATGGCTTGCACCACTCCCATGTTGTCATAGAAGAAACGCACCCTTTTATTTCGCAGCAAATCACCCCACAGTTCCACCGCCAACACAATCGGAAACAGCTCCAGTAATGCCAAGTTTGAAAGGAAGCCCCCCGCCGCCATTCCTCAGGCCAGGCCCCAGCACTCCATTCCCCTTGACAATAAGCACTGAACCCACAAGATCCCGATGCATCGGTAAAAAGATCCAAACAGACCGCAGAAATCTGGCCCTACATCCACACCGACCTACCGTTGTAATGGTCCAAAAACAGCTCCCAGATCACCAAATCCGCCCTCACCTCAGCCGACAGCCTCGCATAATGAGACGGAGCTACCACCCCCCCGTAGCCAGACGCGAACAAAAAACCCTTCTCATGGGCAAAATTCGGCAAGCAAAGTTCAGCTTACCCAATACCGACTGTACCATACGCAACCATGCCTTCTTAGCCCTTCGCAAACCCCTATCTCCCGCCAACATATCAACCAATTTATCTCCCGGCAAACGACATTCCATCAGAACCGTATCAATAACAATGCCCAAGAACTTAACAGATGTCGCAGGGCCTTCCGTCTTCTCAGGAGCCAACGGAACCCCGAACGCCGCCGCCACTCGCTCCATCGTGTGCAGCAGCACTGAACACATCCAACTGCCTGCCGGCCCCAAAAACAAAGAATCGTCCAGAAAGTGCAGCACTGACTGACACCCGGACTCCTGCTTCACCACCCATTCTAGAAACTAACTAAAAGTTTCAAACAACGAACAAGAAATAGCGCAACCCATAGGCAAACAACAATCAACATAAAACTGCCCCTTCCATTTGAAACCCAACAAATGAAAACTCTCCGGATGTATGGGCAGCAAAAGAAACGCAGCCTCAATATCCGTCTTAGCCAAAAGCGCACCCTGCCCAAAACACCGCACCCACATAACCGCTTCATCAAAAGACGTATAAGACACCGAGCAAAGCTCCGGATCAATCCCACCACTCACTGAACTCCCAGCGGGGTAAGACAGATGATGCATGAGCCGAAACTTGTTCGGCTCCTTTTTGGGAACCAAACCCAGGGGCGATATGCGCAGCCCCAGCAACGGAGGTTTAGAAAAAGGTCCGGCTACCCTCCCCGCACTAACCTCTTTCCCAATCTTCTCCCGCGCAACGCCCGGCCGAGCAGAAATTAAATTACGAACACTGCCCCCCGCCCCAACCGACGTACACGGGATCCCCATGACTGGCTGTAGCCGCCCTAACCTGTGCCAATAACTGCTCCACGGAGGACATGTTGAACTTCTTCCCTCACCTTACTCTGAATTAATTGCTCCTCCCACTCCCCCCCCCTCCATGCCTTAAATCCCTGGCGCGAATCTGCCAGACCTCCCCCCAGGACTCCACCTCCACTACTTGCCTGATCCTAAAATTAACCCTATGTGCCACAACCTCCCACCGTAGTCAAGCCGCATTTCGCTACGGCTGTGCCCCGCTCCATTGCTCTTCATATTTTCAATAAACAATTTGGCCATTTATCCCCCAATTACCGTTTTTTGTGTCTTTATTTTGCATTCTTTGGATCAGGGGTGTATACATGATTTTGTCAGGGAGGAGGTTAAAGGGGTATTCCCATCTGGGACATATACGGCATATATCGATAGCATGTGCCATAAATGTGCGAAAGATGTAGGTCCCGCCTCTGGGACCCTCTCATATCTCCAGAACAGGGGTTCAAAATACACGGACAGCACATGTCGCATGCACAGCGTCCTCTCCATTCATTGCTATAGGAGTTCCAAAAATAACGAGCATGCTGGGCAGTTTTTCTGAAGTCTGATAGCAGTGAATGACGCAGAGGTTCAACGACTGTTCAGGTGAATGCTATGGGGCGAATGGATCAATATTCTATGTCAAATTTAATTGCATGTCCCATTTTGTGCCTAAATTGGAACACAGCCTGGCCTGAATATATAAATGCGTATTATAGATAATATTAGGGGATTACATAAAATAAATAATAACATGGGCGCAGCGCACCTCCCCCAGTGAGAAATAGGTTCTTATTTATCAAAGTGATCTACCAGTAAGACTGTCCTTATTGCCCACAGCAACCAATCAGCGAGCAGCTTTCATTTCTCCAGAGCAGTTAAAGAAATGAAAGCTGAGCTCTGATTGGTTGCTAGGGCTGTATCATCACAGTACAAGTCGCAGTCCTAGTGTGTGCCCTTTACCTCTATAAATTGCACTATATACATAGTTGTGCCATAACGGACAGCCACAGTGCCCCACAAACACAGCCTTCTCCAGAACAGTCTTTAACTTTAGTGTGACCATAAATGTCTGGTATTTTCAAGGGGGAAAGGAGTAGGGGCACCGCAGGGCTTGCATTATAGGGTTAGGGTACAGTGCAAGAGCTGAAGGACCTGTGATGACATTGCAACGGATGCCTCCCCCTAGGGCCCTTAATAGATGTATGACGCATGTCCCAGGTGTAGGAATGCCGAGTGGTATAGTGCGGCCTAAAATGTCCCTTTATGCGTGTCACGGTACTCCTACCTGGATACAGCTGGACCCCAGGCTATGGCTCCGAAGCAATAAATAGGGGGAATAATTGAGAAATTTGAAAAAACATTGAGTCCAGACCTTGTATAAAGTTTAACAGCAGCTTTACTTTGGTAAATGTTCATCAGAAACAATTTTTTTTTGTCTTGGTCCCAGCAGGCTTTAGCATGAAAACTGGCAGGCAAACTCGTCTCTGCTACATCTGTTTCTCTCTGTCTCTGCTGTACTGACTGTATAACTTAGATTCTTCTGTCTGCTACACTTCTCTCTGTAGTCCGACTCTTAAATAATGCCAGGGAACTATGCTCTTAGCTGCTGAAGCTTTAAGCTCTGGCCTCCATGGCCAGCAGAGCTCAGGGTGCTCTGGCTGGATTGGGCATGTCCAGCAGAGACGTGCCCTTACTCCCTTCCCCAAGCATGGGATAAGCTAGACTGACTAGAACTGGTCCCCACCCTTCCTGCAGGAAGTCGGACTCGCCCACTCCTTCAGAGTGGGGTTAGATTTGAACGGAAAGCTCCATTCTACCTAACTGTAGCTCTGCCATGTATGCTGCCACCTGCTGGGGAACCAGGCACATTACATTTGAACATAACAGTTACAAACATTAGAAATGTACAGTGTATAGGACCTGGAATAAAATGCATAGATGACATTATATTAGCTTATTAAATACAGTAGTGGGATGAAGAAGTGGTAATACCACTCTGGGGCGTTACAACATCACTATTATGTGATCAGTGCAGGCGGGGTCAGAGCTTAGCAGTGGAGAGGAGAAGTGTGAAGGACCTGTGATGATTTCACCATTATGTGATCAGTGCAGGCGGGGCTGGAGCTCAGCAGTGTAGAGGAGAAGTGGGAAGGACCTGTGATGATATCACCATTATGTTATCACTAGAGGCTGGGCCAGAGCTTAGCAGTTTAACATTATGGAAGCGGTCATTAGCATGTGGGAGGCACAGTAAGGTGAGAACTACGCTAGCTGCATTCAGCTTCCCTGGCCTTCTTCCAGCCCCGCACTGTGTCCGGACACATACAGCGTCTGGACATAGTGCACATAGATGCACACTATGACCTGACGCTTTGTGCTATCAGGTAACAGTACACCGTGGCGGGAAGAAGACCAGGGAGGGGAAGTGAATCTGCCAAGAGGCAGCGCCGTTCGGAGCTGGAGAGGTAAGTTTATTTATTTATTTTAAATGTCTGATCTGAGGTCTGATTGGGGCTGATCTGTGGTTAATGGGGAGGGAGAGGGCCTCATGGGGGTCCTGATCTGTGACTGGGGAGGGTCTGATGGGGGATGACCTGAGGCTGGGGTCTGATGTGAGGTTGGGAGGTCTGATGGGGGTGTTCATCATACAAACTGATGCCTCAGACCACGGTCTTGGAGCAGTACTTAGTCAAGTGGATGCAACCCAGAATGAGCATCCTGTCCTCTACCTGAGCAGGAAGCTACTTCCACGGGAAGCCACGTACTCCACGACAGAGAAGGAATGTCTAGCGATTGTGTGGGCCCTACAGAAGTTAAAATCGTACCTATACGGACGATCCTTCACGGTCACCACTGACCACAACCCCCTCAGCTGGCTGAAACATACTGCTTGTACCAACAGAAAACTCCTCCATTGGAGCTTAGAGCTCCAACAGTACGATTTCACGATACATCATATACAGGGAAGTCGCCATCAGAATGTGGACGGGCTTTCCTGCTGTAACGAACCCAAATAGCGAGTGGGGATTGCTTCAGTCACAGTCTTGCTGACCACTCCTTCCCCAATCTTCCAAAGGGGGGAGGTGTGACGCTTCGCGATCTCAGCAATACTAAGAAATCGTGAAGGCATCCTGTTTTAAAATTACAAAAATCGCAAGAGCCCTCTCATTCACACAAAGAGTTAAAACTTTCAGTTACAGCTCACAGAGCAGAGGAAAATTAGCACATCCTTTCCAAAGACTCTTCCTGCCCCATGCCAGGTCATCCATCAATCTGATATTATTATGACAAAACCCCATAAAAAGGCTCTTTTTCTAGTCTGAGCGGCCCCAGCACAGCATGAATCCAAACACCCTAAGCCTGGTCAGAAACTTCAGAAGAGCATGACAGATCCTTATCAGACCGCTGGTGGATACAAGGAGGAAGATAACCTCCAAGTCACCTCCAATCCATAGATCTCATATTTTTCCCATATTTTCCTCATATTTCATGGGTTAGGAAAATACGAAATGAACAATCTCTTCAGATCTTGTTTCGGTTATTCTAACACACCTTCCAGGGAATCCACAAGCAAATCAGAAATTCCCACTCTGAGATCTAAAGGTTCTCAGGCACACTGCATGGTCTTCCTGTCATATTTGGTATCAGATGATGTGTAAAATTGTACTGATTATAATTAAATATGAACCTGTAACGGACCGTTGCTGCAGACAAGGGGTAAAAACCGTTTAGGCGATCGGCCCCCTTTACAGAGATATAGGCACAGCTACTGCAGAACACCAAACTCCCGAACTGGATACAAAATAGCACTCCAACTCCCGTACTGGAACCTCCCAAATAGCTGCTAGCAGACGAACAGGAAAAGCAGACAATCAGCTTACACTCCGGGCAATCAGTCTCTAACAGCATACAGTGAATCCCCCCAAGAACGAGACAAGGCTCCGTATTGATGGTAAACAGGAATTCTCTAACATTTATTAACGGCTACCTGCCTGGTATTTATCCAGGTCTCCCACCTGGTGGACACTCCCTAGAGGACCAGAAGGAAGACTGCGACACGGGATACAGCAGCCAATCACACACATTGGGACAATACAGACACCCCCAGCATATCCCTCCCCTCTGCCTGTGATACCATCACCCTACATGGGTAATGCAATCATCACAGGCAGACGAATACACAATGTCTTCTGTCCTGGAGACAATTGAGGAGTCATTCAATTATCTCTCAGGACAAAGGGAAATCGCCAATACACATGTGGGGACAATAGGACAGACATCACTATTCAATATACAATGTCCCACCCTTTACAATACACACAGACATTTCAGAGACAAGACTCCATTATGCACATGGGGACACCGAACAAGCATTACTGTTAAAATACACCAGGTAAGACACATTACATTAAAACTATACATTTAACATATCCCCAGATAGCTCAGGTCTGAGCGCACATTATTAAGTGAATGGCGCTCAGACCACACGAATACAGTTTAATCGCCATGGAGCCAAAGTCTTTACAGTCAGTTTCATACGAATGGGCTCCATGGGATTCCTATCTGGGGTATAACACATTCAACCAAAACTACCGAACCCCAGGCAGAAAAGCACGAGTTAAGCTTTTCTGCAGGTAAAAAGATGTCTTTTAACAGGGGGCCATAGTCCAAAGGCAGCAGGCGAGCAACCAGGTTTCTCCAATGCAATGTGGCGAGATTGGTCTCGTCACATCTCTCCCCTTTTCCAAACAGACTAACAGGGTATCTGACCTCCTGCCGGTCAGTGCCCTTGTTAGTCCAGCAGCCCACCCACAAAACACAATCAACAGCACAGCCCACCCACAATAAATAGTTACTGCAACTGGGTAGAGGAGAAGCTTGTCCATGTCCAGGTGCCTCACCACGGCTGTGCTGGGTACGGGTACGCTGACTTGGTGGGGTGCTGCATGGGCAGAGACCCGCGTCACTCTGCCCTGTTGCCAGCGCTACTGGGAGGGTAGCCTGGTTGAAGCCTGGTTGTTGGAGGGGAGACCGACTGTCTCCCCTTTAGATATACAGTCCTGCTGCTGGAGACCGACTGTCTCCCCTTTGGTTACACAGCTCTGCTGCTGGAGTCCGACTGTCTCCCCTTTGGTTACACAGCTCTGCTGCTGGGGAAAGGAGACTGAGCTCTCTATTCCCTGCCCATTAATGATCCGCCGCTGGGGAGAGGTGGTAGTAAGCTCTTCTCCCATACATACCTTCCTCCTCAGTGGAGGGAGACCGACTGTCTCTCCTCCCAATACAGAGTCCTGCTGCTGGAGAAAGGAGACTGGGCTCTCTATTCCCTGCTGGTTACTCTGCCGCTGGGGACTGGAGACCGGGCTCCCAATTCCCAACAAATAATACTGCCGCTGGGGAATGGAGACCGGGCTCCCAATTCCCGAAAAATCACGCTGCTGATGTGGGGCAGGAACAACTACCTCTGCCCCCTGTAGCTCAGCCTGCCGCTGGGGAATGGAGCTCAGGCTCCCAATTCCCTGTAATATCTCCCGCTGGGGAATGGAGCTCAGGCTCCCAATTCCCTGCAATATCTCCCGCTGGGGAATGGAGCTCAGGCTCCCAATTCCCTGCAATACCGGTGGAGAGACCTCGGTCCCATCTCCACCTGCCGCCTGGGGTTCCTCCCAGTAAATTTCAATAATGTCTTCCCAGCGGAATGGGTCTGGAACTGGATCTGTCACCTTGCTGTCCTGCTGAGCCTTCCCAATGGAGTGGAAGAGATCTCGGTAGTCCTGCTCCAGTTCCCACTCCAGGGTTGCTAGGTGAGCCAGGTCTTGCTCTACCTCATGGGGGTCATCCCCGTCATGCCTAGCCTCCCTCTCGTAGAAAATGTCCTGAAGTCTGTTCTGCGCAGGACTCCCGAAGTCAGGCTCTGCAAAGGACTCCCATAACAAGCCAGAACCATCAAACTCCTCTCCCTCTGGCTTGTCATGCTCGGCTGTCCAGGGTATATACTGTGCCATATACCACCAGAGCGCCTGGTAGGCATCCTCCAGCCATAGCTCCTGCCATACCCGGTGCTCTAGTTCCTTCACCCATTCATCCAGGGGCTGCTCTCCCAGAAAGGGCATCCGCAGGGCCACTTGCTTCTGCCACCGCTGCTCTTCACTGGGGAGACTCTCACCCCGCTGGTATTGTACATTGTCCAGGGCCTGGTACCAGATGCCTTTCCTTAATGCATCCCGGCCATCCAGGTCCTCCTCCTCGTATGACACTGCTGGTTCCATTCTGGTGCTTTTAGGGTCGCTGTACTGGGACATGCGTTGCCCCCACTTGTAAATCCAAGGAAATGGTGTCTCCTGTAGCTGTCCTTCTGGCTGTAGGAACGATCCCGCTGCTCGCCACCAATTGTAACGGACCGTTGCTGCAGACAAGGGGTAAAAACCGTTTAGGCGATCGGCCCCTTTACAGAGATATAGGCACAGCTACTGCAGAACACCAAACTCCCGAACTGGATACAAAATAGCACTCCAACTCCCGTACTGGAACCTCCCAAATAGCTGCTAGCAGACGAACAGGAAAAGCAGACAATCAGCTTACACTCCGGGCAATCAGTCTCTAACAGCATACAGTGAATCCCCCAAGAACGAGACAAGGCTCCGTATTGATGGTAAACAGGAATTCTCTAACATTTATTAACGGCTACCTGCCTGGTATTTATCCAGGTCTCCCACCTGGTGGACACTCCCTAGAGGACCAGAAGGAAGACTGCGACACGGGATACAGCAGCCAATCACACACATTGGGACAATACAGACACCCCCAGCATATCCCTCCCCTCTGCCTGTGATACCATCACCCTACATGGGTAATGCAATCATCACAGGCAGACGAATACACAATGTCTTCTGTCCTGGAGACAATTGAGGAGTCATTCAATTATCTCTCAGGACAAAGGGAAATCGCCAATACACATGTGGGGACAATAGGACAGACATCACTATTCAATATACAATGTCCCACCCTTTACAATACACACAGACATTTCAGAGACAAGACTCCATTATGCACATGGGGACACCGAACAAGCATTACTGTTAAAATACACCAGGTAAGACACATTACATTAAAACTATACATTTAACATATCCCCAGATAGCTCAGGTCTGAGCGCACATTATTAAGTGAATGGCGCTCAGACCACACGAATACAGTTTAATCGCCATGGAGCCAAAGTCTTTACAGTCAGTTTCATACGAATGGGCTCCATGGGATTCCTATCTGGGGTATAACACATTCAACCAAAACTACCGAACCCCAGGCAGAAAAGCACGAGTTAAGCTTTTCTGCAGGTAAAAAAGATGTCTTTTAACAGGGGGCCATAGTCCAAAGGCAGCAGGCGAGCAACCAGGTTTCTCCAATGCAATGTGGCGAGATTGGTCTCGTCACAGAACCCTACTTCTTAATTTGACCTATGGGTACGGAGAAACTGGCAATGCAAAGATTCTGCCAGATTTTCTCCCGTTGAGACAAAGAACTGTCCCTTGTTCCAATTACCCAAGGCTGGACTTGTACGTGTCATAGCCACTCCAAACTACAGAGTGGGTAAAACACAGTGACCCACTCAGGCCCTGGTCCTTCATCTACCATCTGACGTCAACTAAAATCACGATCGCCCACTGGACACGGGCACCACGCCATCTTGGATTATTCCTTCAAAGACTATCTTTTACTGGATATTACCACAGCAATTCAGAACTTACAGGCATTCTATTCCCTTCCACCACCTACCTATTTCTATCCAACCAATCTGTTTGACTGGCAGGTATATTTATCTGTCAGTTTTAATGTATATATCTTTTGTGTATAGTTTTTAGACTAAAACTAATGATTTAACCGTTCCAGTTAAGATGGGATTGGCAGATGGTTATGACATCCTGTAGTCCCATTGTAATATAATAACCCCAGTAGTCCCCCTGCAGTATAATACACTCCTGTAGTCTCCCTGTAGTATAATGTGCCTCTGCATTCCCCTTCTAGTATAATGTGCCCCTGAAGTCCCGTAGTAGTACAGTACCCACTGTAGTCCCCCTGTGGTGTAATGCTCCCCCTATGTTCCCTTAAAGTATAATGTGCCCCTGTAGTCCTCCTGTAGTATAATAAACCCCTGTAGGCTCCCTGTAGTATAATGCGCTCCTGTAGTCCCCCAGTAGTATAAAATGTACCTGCAGTCCTCCTGTGGTATAATGCTCCCCTGTAGTCCTCCTGTAGTATAATGCGCCCCTGTAGTCCTCCTGTAGTATAATGAGCTCCTGTAGTCCTCCTGTAGTATAATGAGCCCCTGTAGTCCTCCTGTAGTATAATACGTCCCTGTAGTCCCCCTGTAATATAATACACTCCTGTAGTATAATATGTCCCTGTAGTCCCCCTGTAGTATAATATGTCCCTTTAGTCCTCCTGTAGTATAATGCTCCCCTGTAGTATAATGCACTCCTGTAGTCCCCCAGTAGTATAATATGTCCCTGTAGTCCTCCTGTAGAATAATGCGCCACTGAAGTCCCTTTGTAGTACAGTAACCACTGTAGTCCCCCTGTGGTATAATGCTCCCCCTATGTCCCCTTGTAGTATAATGCTCCCCTGTAGTCTCCAAGTAGTATAATACATCCCTGTAGTCCCCCTGTAGTATAATGCGCCCCTGTAGTCCCCCAGTAGTAAAATGCACCCCTGTAGTCCTCCTGTAGTATAATGCGCCACTGAAGTCCCTTTGTAGTACAGTAACCACTGTAGTCCCCCTGTGATATAATGCTCCCCCTAGGTTCACTTGCAGTATAATGCGCCCTGGTAGTCCCCCAGTAGTATAGTGCACTCCTGTAGTCCTCCTGTAGTATTAAACATCCCCGTAGTCCCCCTGTAGTATAATGGACCCCTTTAGTCCTCCTGTAGTATAATACACCGCTGTAGTCCCCCTGTAGTATAATACACCCCTGTAGTATAATGCGCCCCTGTAGTCCCCCAGTAGTATAATGGAACTCTTTAGGCCCCCCTAGTACAATACGTCCCTGTAGTCCCCCTGTAGTATAATACAACCCTGTAGTCCCACTGTAGTATAATGCGCCCCTGTAGTCCTCCTGTAGTATAATGCTCCCCTGAAGTCCCTTTGTAGTAAAGTAACCACTGTAGTCCCCCTATGGTAAAATAAAGAGTTCCTGTTTTACATTCAATATAGAGCCTCGTCTCATGTGTATGGGGATTGCTATACGCTGTATACTCCCCTGGCATAACTTCTAGCTCTTGGAAGAGCTGTTCCTGCTCTCTGGATTTAGGAGAGGTTCACCCACTGGAGCCTGGAGCCTTGTCGTAGGTCCAGGGTGGGTAGGAGACGGTGAGACCTCAACCAAGCTTCGCTGGTTCGTGGGGTCTGCAGCGCTTAAGGTGTCAAGTGGAGTTCTTGGAGTCCTCGGGAATCACTAGGAACATCGATCGACGGAGGTACCCAGTCAGGGTGCCAGGAGATCCGTTACATTGGTGGCAAGCAGTGGGGTGGCGTCCTAGTGCGAGGAGAAGCAGCTCGGAGACACCGTTCGTGGAACATATTGAGGGCAACGCTAGTATCCGTACAGCGCCCCTGGCTACAGCAGAATGGAAACAGCAGTGGAGTATGATGAGGGTGTCATGGATGACCGAGAAACAGCCCGCAAAGGCATCTGGTACCAGGCACTGGGTATTGTGGAGTATCTGTGGGAGGAGAGACTCCCCACGGAAGACCAGCGGTTGCAGAAGCGAATAGCCCTGCGGATGCCCTTCCTGGGAGAGCAGCCCCATGAGGAATGGGTAAAGGAATTTGAACACCTAGCATAGCAGGAGCTCTGGCTGGAAGATGCCTACCAGGCACCCTGGTGGTATGGGGCACAGTACCTACCCAGGATAGCTGAGCATGACAAGCCAGAGGGAGAGAAGTTTGATGGTCCTGGCTTGTTATGAGAGACTTTTTCAGAGCTGGAGTTTGGGAGCCCTACACAAGCCCGGTTCAGGGACCTCTTTGAGTGGCGGGAGAGCAGGTATGACTGGGACGACACTCACAAAATTGAGCAAGACCTGGTCCACCTGGTGACCCGGGAGATGGAGCTGGAACAGGACTACCAGCAGCTGTTCCACTCCAGTGAGAGGGCTCAGCGAGAGAGCAGAGTGTCAGACCCAGGTCCAGAGCCCTTCAGCTGGGAGGATATTGTGGATATTTACTGGGAAGAAACCCAGGTGGCCGGTGGAGATGGGACAGAGGTCTCTCCACCGGTCTTGCAGGGATTTGGGAGCCCAGTCTCCATTCCCCAGCGGCAGGTTGAGTTACAGGGGGCAGAGACGGTCGCGTGGAAAAATCGTGCATTTTCCCGCAACGCACCCGCATCTTGTCCGGCCCTCAAGCGCAACTCCTGTGTGAAGGGGCCTAAGTGTAAGAAGCTCTTGCACAGCATGCTATGGGCTCCACTGCTGTTGTCCCTCCTTGGGCTTTTCAGAAGTTGGGAGGCATGCACTCTATTCGTATGGGAGAACAGGTCTCCCATTCTTGGGATGGTTTGGTTCCAGCAGTCAGACGTCCACCAATTAGATGCTTCTCTTCTACCCTGTGTCCTCCTCTATGCTGTACTTACCTCTCTTCACATACAGACTGATGCAATCTGTCTTCCTGTCCCAGATGGTTCTTCCTTCTCGTTCTGGGAATCTATAAGAGAAAGAAATATTGATATGTGGCCTTCTGAAGAACATCTATATCATGCTAAACCTCTAACTATCCCTGAACCTGAGACCTCTCCTGAACACCCCCTAAAAACTCTTCTCTCACACCCAGAAGGATGGAAATCACAAATCTCTGGTGTCCAGCACCAGCCACCACGTTCTGTCCTTCTCCTCCAGTTGTCTCTAAAAGCTATGGAGTAAAAGGCTGAGGAGGTGAGACAGGGCCCCAGCACTGAGCCAGCCCTACTCCTGCCTGGTCATACAGAATACAGCACCACATACCACTCACATCCAGTGATGTCTCCTCCTCTGGAGAAGTTCTCTTTCCTTATCTCCTCCATTCAGAGCAGACCGCCATGATGACGTCTTTCAGCCACATCTCGCCTCTGCTTAGTTTGTTACAGCTTGTAGAGTCTGAGATGCCCATGTCCTGCTGCAGGAGGAAATAATGCATTAATTAATCTGGGAGCAGCAGATATTCATGTAACCAGCCGGCAGCCAAGAGGAGGGCTGGGCATCGCCCACCAGGAATCATCCCAGTAGGTTCTATGGCCAGTCCACCTGTATATGAGAATCTACTAGTCAGTTCACTTGTCTGCAGGGTTGAGAAGGTCCAGCCCTAGCTTCAGTTAGCTGGCTCACTTTGTCTGACCTGCAAAGCAGGTAAAAGGGGTACATATGGAGAAACAGTCACACCACAATGTGGTGTACCCCCACAAGACGTACCATATATCTAAATCTACCGACCCGGACAATTGGCGCCCCCAGAAAACACCCAGACACGTGTTTGGTGCCAGCTTCCTCAGGGGAGACACATGCTTGGTGTCAGCTTCCTCAGGGGACACAAAGAATCCTGGGAAATATCCTTATTATACCCAGTCTGACCCAATGGGGGAGATCGTACCTCACAGCATTACCCAGCTGATGTGGTATCCAAATGAATCGCCATCCTTTAATTCCGGAGTGCGGCAGGCGAGTGGTATGTCATTGAGTAATGCAAAGTACCAGTCACGTCCGGGATACGATACCACGCTGCTGCAGGTTCCAAATTGTGTTGTGGGAAAAACACTTTTGACCATCCAATTATAATACTCAGGAACCGCGCTGCATCAAGTGGAGGCAAGTTCAGACCTTGCAGGTTCCAACGTCTGTGGGTTGGTTGAACAGCCGGAACAGAGATAAAACTTTGCCGGTTATGCTGTAATGAAAAACAAAATAGTGCACCACCTTTTGTAAAATAAGCTGTTGCGCCTTTAATCACACTTACAAAATCGCAGTGTAAACAGTCATAAAACCGTCTCAGCGGTATTTGCCCGACCCGGGTTTCGCTGGCCTGAGCTTCATCAGGGGCAGGAACACGTCCTGCCCCTGATGAAGCTCAGGCCAGCGAGACCTGGTCGGCACATACCGCTGAGACGGTTTATGACTGTTTACACTGCGATTTTGTAGTGTGATTAAAGGCGCAACAGCTTATTTTACAAAAGGTGGTGCACTATTTTGTTTTTCATTACAGCATAACCGGCAAAGTTTTATCTCTGTTCCGGCTGTTCAACCAACCCACAGACGTTGGAACCTGCAAGGTCTGAACTTGCCTCCACTTGATGCAGCGCGGTTCCTGAGTATTATAATTGAGTGGTATGTCATTACTCATAGGGCACAACAAAAAAAATCCCATATAATAAAAGCACTGTGTCAGTGTGCTGTGTCTGTGTGCGTGTCACCAGTTTTGCACTGGGCCTGCGCGGCGTCCAATCAGGGGACAGCGCTACACATGCACATGGTCTTCCAGCGCACCTTGCTCAATGATGCCTCTGATTAAGGCACTTCTTCTTTGCAATTACACAGAGGCAAGTGAAGTGAATAAATTAGTTAGGAGGCGACGCTGGGCGGTTGTGCGGACTGAACCCCCCCACCTTTTTTTCTTTGTAGTATATATTGGAGGCGTGGCGATCTCCATGTAGTCATGCACACCTGACTAGTTAGTCTGCCCTGGAGGCTGGTGTTAAAGTCAGTATAAAACTGAGTCTGCTTTTATAGCGCCTACAAGTTGCCATTTGGCTCCAGGATAAGTATATAGTGGGCTCAGCATGCATGTGTGTACTTGCATCCCTGGATCTGATTGAAGCTGTTATGGCACCAGACGGGGTTACAAGCAGAGTGTACCTGGCATGCATGCTGCACCTGCGCTCCCTGGATTTTATGTGCCTGATCTATAAAAGGATCTTGTAACTTTTACTGCATGGTGAACACCATAAAAAAAAAAAAAAAAAAAAATATATATATATATATATATATATATATATATATATAGATATATATATATTTATATAATAGAATTGCAATTTTGCCCACCGTACTTCCCAAACAATGGTATAAAAAGTGATCAAAAAAGTAATATGTATCCAAAATTAGCACCAATTAAATCGTGATCGCATCCCACAAAAAATAAGCCCCTACATAAGCCAATCATCCAAAAAATAAAAAAAATATAGCTTTCAGAAAATGGAAACACAAAAACATGATTTTTTTCAAAACATTTTTTATTGTGTAAATCCAAAATAAAATTTTAAAAATAGGCTTATTAGGTATCGCCACATCGTTATGACACGCTCTATAAAATTATCACATTATCAAGTCTGTCAGGTGAACATTGTAAAAAAACAAATAATAAAAAATGTGCCAGAACAGCCATTTTTGGGTTACCTTGCCTCATAAAAAGAGTAATATATATATATACACACACACACACAATGCACAACTACCTATAGCAAAAGATTTATATACTGCGGGAGTAACCCTAATAATGACGCCCCCCGCATCGCTCACCCTAGCGTGCCGACTAATGAGGACACGGTGCTCCACATGCCGCATGCGCCGCCGACACCTGCGCGCCGGCAAGCAAGTCGGAGCACCACCATTTCTGTTCATCAGTCACAGGACTATCAGCCATATATATATAGAGAGGAGCCCCTGTAAGCAGTCTGACCCACCAGTCACTGCCAGCAGTCTCAGCACCAGCAGTCAGTGCCAGTCATACAGGCACCAGTCATAGTGTCAGCCACCAGTCAGTGCCAGCCATCTCAACCATCAGTCAGTGCCACCAGCCACAGCCAGCAGTCTTAGCCACCAGTCAGGGCCAGCAGGCTCTGCCACAGCCACCAGTCAATGCCAGCAGTCACAGCCACCAGCCACAGTCAGCAGTCTCAGCCACAGCCAGCACTCAGTGCCAGCAATCTCAGCCACATGCCACATTCAGTAATCTCAGCCGCAGGCACCAGTCTCGGCCTCCAGTCTCAGCCACCAGTCAGTGCCAGCATTCTCAGCTACAGTCAGCACTCTGTACCAGCAGCCAACAGTCTCTTCCACAGCCACCAGTCTCAGCCAAAACCACCAGTCAGTGCCAGCAGTCTCAGCCACAGCCACCAGTCAGTGCTAGCAGTCTCAGCCACAGCCACCAGTCAGTGCCAGCAGTCTCAGCCACAGCCACCAGTCAGTGCCAGCAGTCTCAGCCATAGCCGCCAGTCTCGGCCATCACCCACAGCCACCAGTCAGTGTGGTCAAGTTCCCTTATTATTTAATATAGGCTGTTCCTGCTAATGTCTAGTATAGTAATAGAAGGGGGGAGAGGGGCCATCATTGGTGCGGCAAATCCTAACACACAAAACATCTGTGCTAAATATATAAAAATTAGAAAAAATATATGTGAAAAGGTGTATATAAAAAAGATGTAAATAAAGAAAAAGTGGAAAACGTGTAGAATAATCACAGGTATCCTAGAAGAAAGGAGGAGTGTGAATATCAATAATAAGAATCTAAGCTTTAATCATATCTGTGCCCCCACAAAGTAGTGCTCCCCCTTGGTGCCCCCACAGAGTAGTGCTCCCCCGTAATTTCCCCACAGAGTAGTGCTCCACCTTAGTGCCCCCACACAGTAGTTCTCCCCCTTAGTGCCCCCACACAGTAGTGCACCCCCTTAATGCCACTTAATGCCACCACAGAGTAGTGCTCCCCCTTAGTGCCCCCACACATAAGTGCTCCCGCTTAGTGCCCCCACACAGTAGTGCTCCCACTTAGTGCCCCCACACAGTAGTACTCCCCCTTAGTGCCCCCACACAGTAGTACTCCCCCTTAGTGCCCCCACACAGTAGTGCTCCCCCTTAGTGTCCCCACAGAGTAGTGCTCCACCTTAGTGCCCACACACAGTACTGCTCCCCCTTAGTGCCCCCACACATAAGTGCTCCCCCTTAGTGTCCCTACAGAGTATTGCTCCACCTTAGTGTCCCCAAGGAGTAGTGCTCCACCTTAGTGTCCCCAAGGAGTAGTGCTCCACCTTAGTGTCCCCACAGAGTAGTGCTCCACCTTATTGTCCCCACAGAGTAGTGCTCGCCCTTAGTTCCCCCACACAGTAGTGCTCCCCCTTAGTGCCCCCACACAGTAGTACTCCCCCTTAGTGCCCCCGCACAGTAGTGCTCCCCCTTAGTGTCCCCACAGAGTAGTGCTCCACCTTAGTGCCCCCACAGAGTAGTGCTCCTTCTTAGTGTCCCCACACAGTAGTTCTCCCCCTTAGTGCCACCACACAGTAGTGCTCCCCGTTAGTGCCCCCACACATAAGTGCTCCCCCTTAGTGCCCCCACAGAGTAATGCTCCACCTTAGTGCCCCCACACAGTAGTGCTCCCCCTTAGTGTCCCCACAGAGTAGTGCTCCACCTTAGTGCCCCCACAGAGTAGCGCTCCACCTTAGTGCCCCCACACAGTAGTGCTCCACCTTAGTGCCCCCACAGAGTAGCGCTCCACCTTAGTGCCCCCACAGAGTAGTGCTCCACCTTAGTGCCCCCACACAGTAGTGCTCCACCTTAGTGCCCCCACAGAGTAGGGCTCCACCTTAGTGCCCCCACAGAGTAGTGCTCCACCTTAGTGCCCCCACACAGTAGTACTCCCCCTTAGTGCCGCCACACAGTAGTGCTCCACCTTAGTGCCCCCACAGAGTAGTGCTCCACCTTAGTGCCCCCACACATAAGTGCTCCCCCTTAGTGCCCCCACACATAAGTGCTCCCCCTTAGTGTCCCCACAGAGTAGTGCTCCACCTTAGTGCCCCCACACAGTAGTGCTCCCCCTTAGTGCCCCCACACAGTAGTACTCCCCCTTAGTGCCGCCACACAGTAGTGCTCCCCCTTAGTGCCCCCACAGAGTAGTGCTCCACTTTAGTCCCCCCACACAGTAGTGCTCCACCTTAGTGCCACCACAGAGTAGTGCTCCACCTTAGTGTCCCCACAGAGTAGTGCTCCACCTTAGTGCCCCCACACAGTAGTGCTCCCCCTTAGTGCCCCCACACAGTAGTACTCCCCCTTAGTGCCGCCACACAGTAGTGCTCCCCCTTAGTGCCCAAACAGAGTAGTGCTCCACTTTAGTCCCCACACACAGTTGTGCTCCTCCTTAGTGCCCCTACACAGTAATGCTCCCCCTTAGTGCCCCCACAGAGTAGTGCTCCACCTTAGTGCCCCCACAGAGTAGTGCTCCACCATAGTGCCCCCACACAGTAGTGCTCAACCTTAGTGCCCCCACACAGTAGTGCTCCCCCATAATTCCCCCAAACAGTAGTGCTCCACCTTAGTGTCCCACAGAGTAGTGCCACCCCTTAATTCCCCCAGAGATTGGTGCCCCCCCCTTTTTTCCCCCACACAATAGTCCTCCCCCTTAGTGCCCCCACAGAGTAGTGCTCCACCTTATTGTCCCCTCAGAGTAGTGCTCCCCCTTAGTGCCCCCACAGAGTTGTGCTCCCCCTTAGTGCCCTCACAGAGTAGTACTTCACCTTAGTGTCCCCACAGAGTAGTGCTCCACCTTATTGTCCCCACAGAGTAGTGCTCCCCCTTAGTTCCCCCACACAGTAGTGCTCCCCCTTAGTGCCCCCACACAGTAGTACTCCCCCTTAGTGCCCCCACACAGTAGTGCTCCTCCTTAGTGTCCCCACAGAGTAGTGCTCCACCTTAGTGCCCCCATATAGTAGTGCTCCCCCTTAGTGCCCCCACAGAGTAGTGCTCCTTCTTAGTGTCCCCACACAGTAGTTCTCCCCCTTAGTGCCACCACACAGTAGTGCTCCCCCTTAGTGCCCCCACACAAAAGTGCTCCCCCTTAGTGCCCCCACAGAGTAATGCTCCACCTTAGTGCCCCCACACAGTAGTGCTCCACCATAGTGCCCCCACACAGTAGTGCTCAACCTTAGTGCCCCCACACAGTAGTGCTCCCCCATAATTCCCCCAAACAGTAGAGCTCCACCTTAGTGTCCCACAGAGTAGTGCCACCCCTTAACTCCCCCAGAGATTGGTGCCCCCCCCTTATTTCCCCCACACAATAGTCCTCCCCCTTAGTGCCCCCACAGAGTAGTGCTCCACCTTATTGTCCCCTCAGAGTAGTGCTCCCCCTTAGTGCCCCCACAGAGTTGTGCTCCCCCTTAGTGCCCTCACAGAGTAGTACTTCACCTTAGTGTCCTCACATAGTAGAGCTCCACTTTAGTGTCCCCACAGAGTAGTGCTCCACCTTAGTGTCCCCACAGAGTAGTGCTCCACCTTAGTGTCCCCACAGAGTAAAGCTCCACCTTAGTGTCGCCACAGAGTAGTGTTCCAACCTAGTGACCCCAAACAGTAGTGCCCCCCTTAAATCCCCAACAGATTGGTGCTCCCCCTTAATTCCCCCACACAATAGTCCTCCCCCTTAGTGTCCCCAGAGTAGTGCTCCACCTTATTGTCCACACAGAGTAGTGTTCCCTCTTAGTGCCCACACAGAGTAGTGCTCCACCGTATTGTCCCCACAGAGTAGAGCTCCATCTTACTGTCCCCACAAGGTAGTGCTCCACCTTAGTGTCCCCACAGAGTAGTGCTCCACCTTATTGTCCCCACACAGTAGTGCTCCACCTTTTTGTCCCCACACAGTAGTGCTCCCCCAAAATCCCCCCACACAGTAGTCCTCCACCTTAGTGTCCCCACAGAGTAGTGCTCCACCTTATTGTCCACACAGAGTAGTGCTCCCCCTTAGTGTCCCCACAGAATAGAGCTGCACCATAGTGTCCCTACAGAGTAGTGCTCCACCTTATTGTCCCCACAGAATAGTTCTCCACCTTAGAACCCCCAAACAGTATTGCTACCCCTTAATTCCCTCACAGAGTAGTGCTCCCCCTTAATTCCCCCACACAATAGTCCTCCCCCTTAGTGCCCCCACAGAGTAGTGCTCCACCATATTTTCCACACAGAGTATTGCTCCCCCTTAGTGCCCCCACACAGTAGTGTTCCCCCTTAGTGCCCCCAAAAAGTAGTGCTCCACCTTATTGTCCCCACAGAGTAGTGCTCCCCCTTAGTGTCCCCACACACTAGTGCTCAACCTTAGTGTCCCCACACAGTAGTGCTCCACCATAGTGTCCCCACACAGTAGTGCTCCACCATAGTGCCCACACACAGTAGTGCTCAACCTTAATTCCCCTCACACAGTAGTGCTCCCCCATAATTCCACAACACAGTAGTGCTCCACCTTAGTGACCCCACAGAGTAGTGCCCCCCCTTAATTCCCCCACAGATTGGTGCTCCCCCTTAATACCCCCACACAATAGTCCTCCCGCTTAGTGCCCCCCCAGAGTAGTTCTCCACCTTATTGTCCACACAGACTAATGCTCCCCCATAGTGCCCCCACAGAGTTGTGCTCCCCCTTAGTGCCCACACAGAGTAGTACTCCACTTTAGTGCCCGCACACAGTAGTGACACTTAAGTGTCCCCATAGAGTAGTGCTCCACCTTAGTGTCCCCACAGATTCTTGCTCCACCTTAGTGTCCCACACAGTGGTGTTCCTCCATAATTCCCACACACAGTAATAGAGCTCCCTCTTAGTGCCCCCACAGAGTAGTGCTCCACCTTAGTGCCCCCACACAGTAGTGCTCCCGCTTAGTGCCCACACACAAGAGTGCTCCACTTTAGTTTCCCCACACACTAGTGCTCCACCTTAGTTTTTCCACACACTAGTGCTCCACCTAAGTGCCCCCACACTAGTGTTCCACCTTAGTGTCCCCACAGAGTAGTCCTCCACCTTAGTGTCCCCACAGAGTTGTGCTCCACATTAGTGTCCCCACACAGGAGTGCTCCAAATTAGTGCCCCCACACAGTAGTGCTCAACCTTAGTGTCCCCAAACAGTAGTGCTCCACCTTAGTGCCCCCACACAGTAGTGCTCAACCTTACTGTCCCAAAAGAGTAGTTCTCCCCCTTAGTGCCCCCACAGAGTTGGGCTCCCCCTTAGTGCCCTCACAGAGTAGTATGTAACCTTAGTGTCCTCACAGAGTAGATCTCCACCTTAGTGTCCCCACATAGTAGTGCTCCACCTTAGTGTCCTAACAGAGTAGCGCTCCACCTTAGTGTCCCCACAGAGTAGTGCTCCACCTTAGTGCCCCCAAACAGTAGTGCCCCCCCTAAATTCCCCCAAAGATTGGTGCTCCCCCTTAGTGCCCCCACAGAGTAGTGCTCCACCTTATTGTGCCCACAGAGTAGTGCTCCCCCTTAGTGCCCCCACAAAGTATTGCTCCACCTTAGTGTCCCCACAGAGTAGAGCTCCACTTTACTGTCCCCACAAGGTAGTGCTGCACCTTAGTGTCCCCACAGAGTAGTGCTCCACCTTATTGTCCCCACAGAGTAGTGCTCCACCTTAGTGTCCCCACAGAGTAGTGCTCCACCTTAGTGTCCCCACACAGTAGTGCTCCACCTTAGTGTCCCCACACAGTAGTGCTCCACCTTAATGCCCCCACAGAGTAGTGCTCCACCTTAGTGCCCCCACAGAGTAGTGCTCCACCTTAGTGCCCCCACACAGTAGTGCTCCCCCATAATTCCCACACACAGCAGTAGTGCTTCCCCTTAGTGCCCCCACAGATTAGTGCTCCACCTTAGTGCCCCCACACAGTAGTGCTCCCCCTTAGTGCCCACACACACTAGTGCTCCACTTTAGTTTCCCCACACACTAGTGCTCCACCTTAGTGTCCCCACACAGTAGTGTTCCACCTTAGTGTCTCCATAGAGTAGTGCTCCACCTTAGTGTCCCTTCAGAGTCATGCTCCAGCTTAGTGTCCTCACACAGTAGTGTTTCCACATATTTCCCCCACACTGTAGTGCTCCCCCTTAGTGCCCCAACACACTAGTGCTGCAACTTAGTACCCCCACACACTAGTGCTCCATCTTAGTGCACCCACACACTAGTGCTCAACCTTAGTGCCCCAACACAGTAGTGCTCCCCCATAATTCCCCCACACAGTGGTGTTCCACCTTAGTGTCCCCACAGAGCAGTGCCCCCCTTAATTCCCCCACAGATTGGTGCTCCACATTAATTCCCCCAGACAATAATCCTGCCCCTTAGTGCCCCCACAGAGTAGTGCTCCCCCTTAGTGCCCCCACAAGGTAGTGCTGCACCTTAGTGTCCCACAGAGTAGTGCTCCACCTTAGTGTCCCCACACAGTAGTGCTCCACCTTAGTGTCCCCACACAGTAGTGCTCCACCTTAGTGTCCCCACACAGTAGTGCTCCACCTTAGTGTCCCCACACAGTAGTGCTCCACCTTAGTGCCCCCACACATTGGTACTCCCACATAATTCCCTCACTAAGTAGTGCTCCACCTTCGTGTCCCCACAGAGTAGAGCTCCACCTTACTATCCGCACAAGGTAGTGCTGCACCTTAGTGTCCCCAGACAGTAGTGCTCCACCTTAGTGTCCCCTCAGAGTAGTGCTCCCCCTTAGTGTCACCACAGAATAGAGCTCCACCTTAGTGTCCCTACAGAGTAGTGCTCCACCTTAGTGTGCCCACAGAATAGTTATCCACCTTAGTACCCACAAAAAGTATTGTTCCCCCTAATTCCCCCACAGAGTAGTGCTCCCCCTTAGTACCCACACACGGTAGTGCACCCCCTTAATTCCCCCACAGATTGGTGCTAACCCTTTATTCCCACACACAATAGTCCTCCCCCTAATTGTCCCCACAGAGTAGTGCTCCCCCTTATTGTCCCCACAGAGTAGTGCTCCCCCTTAGTGCCCCCACACAGTAGTTCTCCCCCTAAGTGCCTACACACAGTAGTGCTCCAACTTATTGTCCCCACAGAGTAGTGCTCCACCTTAGTGCCCCACACAGTAGTGCTCACCCTTAGTGCCCCAACACAGTAGTGTTCCACCTTAGTTTCCCCACAGAATAGTTATCCACCTTAGTACCCCCAAATAGTATTGTTCCCCCTAATTCCCCCACAGAGTAGTGCTCCCCCTTAGTGCCCACACACGGTAGTGCACCCCCTTAATTCCCCCACAGATTGGTGCTAACCCTTTATTCCCCCACACAATAGTCCTCCCCCTAAGTGCCCCCACAGAGTAGTGCTCCCCCTTAGTGCCCCCACACAGTAGTGCTCCACCTTAGTTTCCCCACTAAGAAGTATTTCCCCATAATTCCCCCACACAGTAGTGCTCCACCTTAGTGCCCCTCCTTAGTGCCCCTACACACTAATGCTCCACCTTAGTTCCCACACACACTAGGGCTCCACCTTAGTGCCCCCACAAACTAGTGCTCCACCTCAGTGTCCCCACAGAGTAGTGCTCCACCTCAGTGTCCCCACACAGTAGTGCTCCACCTTAGTGTCCAAACACAGTAGTGCTCCACCTTAGTGCCCCCACAAAGTAGTGCTCAACCTTAGTGCCCCAAAACAGTAGTGCTCCCCCATAATTCCCCCACACAATAGTCCTCCCCCTTAGTGCCCCCACAGAGTAGTGCTCCAATTATTGTCCCCACAGAGTAGTGCTCCACCTTAGTGTCCACACAGAGTAGTACTCCACCTTAGTGACCTCACACAGTAGTGCTCCCACTTAGTGCCTCCACAGAGTTGTGCTCCCCATTAGTGCCCACACAGAGTAGTACTCCACCATAGTGCCCTCACACAGTAGTGCTCCCCCTTAATTCCAACACAGATTGGTGCTCCACCTTAATTCCCCCACACAATAGTCCTCCCCCTTAGTGCCCCAACAGAGTAGTGCTCCACCTTAGTGCCCCACACAGTAGTGTTCCCCCATAATTCCCCCACACAGTAGTTATCCACCTTATTGGCCCCACAGAGTAGTGCTCCACCTTAGTGCCCCTAAACAGCAGTGCTAACCCTTAGTGCCCCAACACTCTAGTCTTCCACCTTAGTTTCCCCACACACTAGTGATCCACCTTAGTTTCCACACACACTAGTGCTCCACATTTGTGCTCCCACACACTAGTGCTCCTCCTTAGTGTCCCCCACAAAGTATTGGTCCACCTTAATGTCCCCACAGAGTATTGCTATACATTAGTGTCCCCACACAGTAGTGCTCCACCTCAGTGCCCCCACACAGTAGTGCTCAACCTTAGTGCCCCCACACATTACTGCTCCCCCACAATTCCCCCACACAACAGTGCTCCACCTTAGTGTCCCCACAGAGTAGTGCCCCCCCTTACCCCCCCACAGATTGGTGCTCCCTCTTAATTCCCCCACACAATTGTCCTCTCCCTTAGTGCCCCCACAAAGTAGTGCTCCACCATATTGTCCCCACAGCGTAGTGCTCCACCTTATTGTGCCCACAGAGTAGTGTTCCCCCTTAATGCCCCCACAGAGTAGTGCTCCACCTTAGTACCCCCAAACAGTAGTGCTCCCCCTCAATTCCCCCACAGAGTAGTGCTCCCCCTTAATGCGTACACACGGTAGTGCTCAACCTTAATTCCCCCACACATTAGACCTCCCCCTAAGTGCCCCCACAGAGTAGTGCTCCACCTTATTGTCCCCACAGAGTAGTGCTCCCCCTTAGTGTCCCCACAGGGTAGTGCTCCACCTTAGTGTCCTCACGGAGTAGAGCTCCACCTTAGTGTCCCCACAGAGTAGAGCTCCACCTTAGTGTCCCCACAGAGTAGTGCTCCACCTAAGTGCCCTAAAACAGTAGTGCCCCCCTTGATTACTCCACAGATTGGAGCTCCCCCTTAGTGCCCCCACAGAGTAGTGCTCCACCTTAGTGTCCCCACAGAGTCATGTTCCACCTTAGTGTCCCCACACAGTAGTGTTCCCCCATAATTCCCCCACACAGTAGTGCTCCTCCTTAGTGCCCCCACACAGGAGTGTTCCCCCTTAGTGCCCCCACACAATAGTGCTCCACCTTAGTACCTTAGTGCCCCCACACACTAGTGCTCCACCTTAGTGTCCCCACAGAGCAGTGTTCCACCTTAGTGCCCCCCCCAGTGTAGTGCTCAAACTTAGTGCCCCCACACAGTAGTGTTCCCACATAATTCCCTCACACAGTAGTGCTTCACCTTAATGCCCCCACAGAGTTGTGCTCCCCCATAATTACCCCACACAGTAGTGCTCCACCTTAGTGTCCCCACAGAGTAGTGCTCCACCTTATTGTCCCCACAGTGTAGTGCTCCCCCTTAGTGCCCCCACAGAGTAGTGCTCCCCCTTAGTGCCCCCCACATAGTAGTGCTCCCCCTTAGTGTCCCTACAGAGAAGTGCTCCACCTTAGTGTCCCCACAGAATAGTTTTCCACCTTAGTACCCCCAAACAGTAGTGCTCTCCCTTAGTTCCCCCACAGAGTAGTGCTCCCCCTTAGTGCCCACACATGGAAGTGCTCCCACTTAATTCCCCCACAGATTGGTGCTCCCCCTCAATTCCCCCACACAATAGTCCTCACCCTAAATACCCACACAGAGTAGTGCTCCACCGTATTGTCCCCACAGAGTAGTGCAAGACCTTATTGTCCCCAAAAAGTAGTGCTCCACCTTAGTGCCCCCACAGAGTAGTGCCCTCCCCTAGTGCCCCCACAAAGTAGTGCTCCACCTTAGTGTCCCCACAGAGTAGAGCTCCATCTTACTGTCCCCACAAGGTAGTGCTGCACCTTAGTGCCCCAACACAGTAGTGCTCCCCCTTAGTGCCCCCACACACTAGTGCTCCCACACACTAGTGTTCCACCTTAGTGCCCCCACACAGTAGAGCTCCCCCTTAGTGCCCTCACAGAGTTGTGCTCCACCTTAGTGCCCCCACACAGTAGTGCTCCTCCTTAGTGCCCCCACACAGTAGTGCTCCACCTTAGTTTCCCCACACACTAGTGCTCCACCTTAGTGCCAACACACACTAGTGCTCCCCCTTAGTGCCCCCACACACTAGTGCTTCTTCTTATTGTCCCCACAGAGTATTGCTTCCCCATAATTCCCCCACACAGTAGTGCTCAACCTTAGTGCCCCCACACAGAAGCGCTCCCCCCATAAATCCCCCACATAGTAGTGCTCCACCTTAGTGTCCCCATAGAGTAGTGCCCCCCTTAATTCCTCCACAGATTGGTGCTCCCCTTTATTCCCGCACACAATAGTCCTCCCCCTTAGTGCCCCCACAGAGTAGTGCTCCACCTTATTGTCCCCACAGAGAAGTGCTCCACCTTATTGTCCCCACAGAGTAGTGCTCCCCCTTAGTGCCCATACAGAGTTGTGCTCCCCCTTTGTGCCCACACAGAGTAGTGCTCCCCCTTAGTGCCCCCAGACAGTAGGGCTCCACCTTAGTTTCCCCACACACTAGTGCTCCACCTTAGTGCCCCCACACACTAGTGCTCCACCTTAGTGCCCCCACACACTAGTGCTCCTCCTTATTGTCCCCACAGAGTATTGCTCCACCTTAGTTTCCACACAGTAGTGCTCAACCTTAGTGCCCCCACACAGAAGCGCTCCCCCCATAATTCCCCCACACAGAAGTTCTCCACCTTAGTGTCCCCATAGAGTAGTGCCCCCCTTAATTCCCCCACAGATTGGTGCTCCCCTTTATTCCCCCACACAGAAGTTCTCCACCTTAGTGCCCCCACAGAGTAGTGCTCCACCTTATTGTCCCCACAGAGTAGTGCTCCACCTTATTGTCCCCACAGAGTATTGCTCCACCTTATTGTCCCCACAGAGTAGTGCTCCACCTTATTGTCCCCACAGAGTAGTGCTCCCCCTTAGTGCCCCCACAGAGTTGTGCTCCCCCTTAGTGCCCATACAGAGTTGTGCTCCCCCTTAGTGCCCACACAGAGTAGTGCTCCACCTTAGTGTCGCCACACAGTAGTGCTCCACCTTAATGCCCCCACAGAGTAGTGCTCCTCTTCAGTGCCCCCACACAGTAGTTCTCCCCCATAATTCCCCCACACAGTAGTGCTCCACCTTAGTGTCTCCAAAGAGTAGTGCTCCACCTTATTGTCCCCAAAGAGTAGTGCTCATCCTTATTATCCCCACAGAGTAGTGCTCCCCCTTAGTGCCCCCACAGAATAGAGCTCCACCTTAGTGCCCACAAAGAGTAGTATTCCACCTTAGTGTCCCCACAGAGTAGAGCTCCACCTTAGTGTCCCCACAGAGTAGTGCTCCACCTTAGTGTCCTCACAGAGTGGAACTCCACCTTAGTGTCCCCACAGAGTAGTGCTCCACCTTAGTGCCCTCAAACAGTAGTGCCCCACTTCATTCCCCCACAGATTGGTGCTCCCCCTTAGTGCCCTCACAGAGTAGTGCTCCACCGTATTGTCCCCACAGAGTAGTGCTCCACCTTATTGTCCCCACAAAGTAATGCTCCACCTTAGTGTCCCCACAGAGTATTGCTCCACCTTAGTGTCCCCACACAGTAGTGCTCCACCTTAGTGTCCCCACATAGTAGTGCTCCACCTTAATGCCCCCACAGAGTAGTGCTCCACCTTAGTGCCCCCACACAGTAGAGCTCCCCCTTAGTGCCCTCACAGAGTAGTGCTCCACCTTAGTGCCCCCACACAGTAGTGCTCCACCTTAGTTTCCCCACACACTAGTGCTCCACCTTAGTGCCAACACACACTAGTGCTCCACCTTAGTGCCCCCACACACTAGTGCTTCTTCTTATTGTCCCCACAGAGTATTGCTTCCCCATAATTCCCCCACACAGTAGTGCTCAACCTTAGTGCCCCCACACAGAAGCGCTCCCCCCATAAATCCCCCACATAGTAGTGCTCCACCTTAGTGTCCCCATAATTCCTCCACAGATTGGTGCTCCCCTTTATTCCCGCACACAATAGTCCTCCCCCTTAGTGCCCCCACAGAGTAGTGCTCCACCTTATTGTCCCCTCAGAGAAGTGCTCCACCTTATTGTCCCCACAGAGTAGTGCTCCCCCTTAGTGCCCCCACACAGTAGTGCTCCCCCATAATTCCCCCACACAGTAGTGCTCCACCTTAGTGCCCCCACACAGTAGTGCTCCCCCATAATTCCCCCACACAGTAGTGCTCCACCTTATTGTCCCCACAGAGTAGTGCTCCCCTTTAGTGTCCCCACAGAGTATTGCTCCACCTTTGTGACCCCACAGAATAGTTCTCCACCTTAGTACCCCCAAAACAGTAGTGCTCCCCCTTAATTCCCCCACAGAGTAGTGCACCACCTTATCGTCCACACAGAGTAATGCTCCACCTTGGTGTC
>JAKVIS010000682.1:0-56309 GCA_033119425.1 Bufotes viridis | reverse complement strand
TTCTTCCTTTGGGCCATGGTTACCATGGCAACAGGACACCTTACAAAGGCATCCAGGCTTGCCATTTTCCTAAGCCTGATCAGATCCTGATTGTCTGATCAGACTTAGGCCCCTTTCACACGAGCGGGTTTTCCGTGACGTGAACGTGAACGCATAGCATCTGCACTGAATCCTGACTCATTCATTTCAATGGGTCTGTGTACATGAGCATTTTTTTTCACGCATTACTTGTGCATTGCGTGAAAATCGCAGCACGTTCTATATTTTGCGTTTTTCACGCAGCCCTAGCCCCATAGAAGTGAATGGGGCTGCGTGAAAAACGCATTGCATCCGCAAGCAAGTGCGGGTGCGTTGCCTTTTCACTGATGGTTGCTAGGAGATGTTGTTTGTAAACCTTCAGTTTTTTATCACGCACGTGAAAAACGCATCGCACCCGCGCGGAAAAAACTGAACAACTGAACGCAATCACAGAAAAAAATGAATGGTTTTGTCTGTGAAATCGCACAGTTTTCACTGAACGCATCCGCAACACATCCGGACACGCTCGTGTGAAATAGGCCTTAGTGTCAGTGTAAAACTGACAATACAGTGCATTGCAATAGATGACTATTGCAATGCACTGTATAGCCATCAGGCCCACTGGATCGTCAAGATCCAAATAGGTCGTAAAACTAAAAAAATCTATATACTGTAAATTTGGTGCCCCCGTGGTGCTTGCGTGCCCCCATACAGAGGTTTACAATCACATATATGGTGTTGCCATATTCAGGAAAATATGCGTAACAAATTGGGGTGCATTTTCTCATGTTACCCCTTGTGAAAATTAAAAATTCGGGGCTAAAGCAACATTATATTGGAAATAAAAATAAATTTTTCATTTTCACAGCCATGTGTTTCTAAATTCTATGAAACGCTTGTTGGGTCAAAGCATTCACTTCAACCCTAGATTTATTCCTTGAGGGGGATGGTTTCCAAAATGGGGTCACTTTTTGGGGTTTTCTTTCTAGGGGTACCTCAGGGTCTCTTCAAATTTGACATGCCCCCTGAAAACCATTCCAGCAAAATCTGTCCTCCTTTAACAATATGGTGCTCCTTATCTTCTGCGCCCTGCCATGTGCCATAAAGCAGTTTACGATAACATAAAGTATGGGGTGTTTCTGTAAATTGCAGAATCAGGGCATTGTGGGGAGTCGCTCTGGTAGATAGCGGTGCGGGTGCAGTACTGAGGCAAAACAAGGAGTCCAGCATGTGCAATAAACAGTGTTTTATTCACACTTGCACAACATAAATGAAAAACAGTCTCTTGGTGATAATTCACACATAACAGAAATAATGTGGCCAAACAAAACAGGCCAACACAGGGTTCAGTCACCTGGGAGGTTTAGGTGAGGGTTCACACCTAGCAGTCGGCCCAGCCACAGGAGATTCCACCTTCAAGTTGCAGGGAAAAAACACCACCTTGCTGAGCTCTTTCCTCCAGGTCATAGAACTCCACAGGACTGTTAGCAGCTCCAGGACAATCACAGCACCAGCTGCTGGTGCTGGCTGAGTTTTTAAACCCAGCCCAAAACCAGGACTGGGTCGTGGGGAGCAGCCACCCACCCTACACTTTAGCTGCTCCCGGTAAGAGCCGGCCCGGATCGGCTTTGCAGCCATGCTATTTAAAACTATGTCAGTAGCACTAGCTGCTGCTGACATCAACAAAAACGGCTCTTACCTCACCGAGGCTATGAACCTCGGTGACACATACCTGCCATCCACGGCGGCACCCTGCACCTTACCACACCCCCCTTTGTTCAACCCTGAGGGGTGGACACATGTGAGGCAGTGGGCGCGGGAAAGGGCATCTGCATTCCCCTGCAAGCGGCCTGCCCTATGTTCCACGGAGAACTTGAAGTTCTGCAGGGATAGGAACCACCTGGTGACCCGAGCATTCCTCTCCTTGGCCTGGCTCATCCACTTGAGAGGGAATGGTCGGTCACCAAGCAGAACCTCCTCCCTAACAGGTAGTAGCGGAGAGATTCGAGTGCCCACTTGATAGCCAGGCACTCCCTCTCCACTATGCTATACCTGGTCTCGGCGGGACTGAGCTTACGGCTCAGGAAGACAACGGGATGTTCTTCCCCGTTGACCTCCTGAGACAGCACAGCACCGAGGCCTACCTCCGAGGCGTCGGTCTGTACGACAAACTCCCGGTTGAAGTCGGGTGTCACCAAAACCGGGGGACCCACAGAGGGCCGACTTCAACGCGGAGAAAGCCTCCTCCGCCTTCTCACTCCAGCTAACCTTCCCAGACTTTCGCCCCTTCAATAGGTCTGTCAACGGCGCTGCTATTGTGGCAAAGTGGGGCACAAACCGCATGTAGTACCCTATCATTCCCAGGAAGGACTTTACCTGCCTGGCAGTGACCGGTCGGGGCCAGTTACGTATGGCTTCCACTTTAGTTACCTGCGGCTTGATGACTCCCGCCCAATTACATATCCCAGGTATTTGGTCTCTTCCAACCCAATCGCACACTTCTTTGGATTGGCGGTTAGACCAGCTTTCCTCAGGGCATCCACTACCGCCTGCACTTTGGGCAAATGGCTTTCCCAGTCGGTGCTGTGGATGATTACATCGTCTAAGTAGGCCGAGGCGTACCGACGATGAGGTCGCAGCACAATATCCATTAACCTTTGGAAGGTGGCGGGGCGCCATGCAGGCCAAAGGGTAACACCTTATAATGATACAGGCCCTGCGGGTAACAAAAGCAGTTTTTCCTTGGCCGACTCCGTTAAGGGTACTTGCCAGTATCCTTTAGTGAGGTCTAGCACAGAAAAATAACGGGCTTGCCCTAAATTCTCAACAAGCTCGTCTACCCGGGGCATGGGATACGCATCGAACTTGGACACTTCATTTAATTTGCGAAAATCGTTGCAGAACCGCAACGTCCCATCCGGCTTGGGTATCAGGACTATGGGACTGGCCCACTCACTTTTCGACTCCTCAATGACATCGAGCTTCAACATTAATTGCACTTCCTCCGCGATGGCCCGTCGCCGAGCCTCGGGTACCCGGTATGGTTTTAACCGGATCTTGGCCTGAGGCTCAGTGGCGATGTCATGTTGGATGAGAGGCGTGCGGCCAGGGAGGTCGAGAACACATCCGTGTTCCGACTGATGAACTCCTGACTTCCTGAACTTGTTTGGAAGACAGGCTGTCTGCAATTTTACCGTGGTTACTGCTTCACAGGCCTCGAACTGTGGGGCTGGACCCTTCTCACCTAGAAGCCCTGGCCGGGGGCTGTTGTCGTCGGCCATGTTCCTATCTTTCCACGGCTTTAGTAAATTCACGTGGTACACCTGCTCCGGCTTGCGCCGCCTGGCTGGTGTACCTTGTAATTTACTTCCCTACCTTCTCGATCACCTCATAGGGGCCCTGCCACCTAGCTAGGAACTTGCTGTCAAGGGTGGGTACCAGAACCAAAACCCGATCTCCCGGATTGAAGTCCCGTACCCGAGCCTGACGATTATACACCCTACTTTGGGCTTGTTGCGCTGCCTCCATATGCTCCCGGACCAGCGGCAGCACCCTTTCCATCCGTTCCTGCATCTGGGTGACATATTCAATGACACTTTTGTGGGGACAGGTTGCTGTTCCCACGCTTCCTTGGCAATATCCAACAGGCCTCGAGGGTGTCTGCCATAAAGCAGTTCGAAGGCGAGGAGCCCAGTAGAGGCCTGGGGCACCTCTCGCACTGCGAACATGAGATAGGGCAGAAGCAGGTCCCAGTCCTTCCCATCTCTAGACACCACCCTTTTTAACATATTTTTTAAAGTTTGGTTAAACCTCTCGACAAGACCGTCTGTTTGCGGATGGTAAACGGACGTCCGTAACTGCTTTATACGCAACAATTTACACAGTTCCCTCATAACTTTGGACATAAAGGGGTCCCTTGGTCTGTCAGAACCTCTTTTGGCAGGCCCACACGGAAAACATTTCCATTAACTCTTTGGCGATGAGCTTAGCTGAGGTATGTCGCAGAGGCACCGCCTCCGGATACCGAGTTGCATAGTCGAGAACTACCAGAATGTGTTGGTGGCCCCTGGCGGACTTTGGTACAGGCCCAATTAGATCCATAGCGATTCGCTCAAGCGGGACCTCAATAATTGGAAGAGGTACCAGAGGACTACGGAAATGTGGCTGGGGGCTATTTATCTGACAGGTCGGACAGGACTTACAATAATTTTCTACCTCCTTGAACACACCGGGCCAATAAAACCGCTGCAGTATGCGGTCCTGGGTTTTCTGCCACCCCAAGTGTCCCCCAAGAACATGTTGGTGGGCAAGCTCCATAACCAGCTTGCGATATGCGGTGGGCACCACCAGCTGTTCAACGGGCTCACCTCGGATTTGGTTCACCCGATACAACATATCCTGAAGAACAATAAATCGTGGGAACATTAATTCAGCCCCAGGTTTCTGGGGTTTACCATCAATTATTACGACACTTTCCCAGGCCCTGGTTAGGGTTTGGTCCCGGTGTTGTGCGGTCCCAAAATTTTCCCCGGAGACATTGAGGTCTGCCAACTCAGGTCCCGGTGGCAAGTCCTCCGTGTCTCCCACCATTACACTCAGTGGGGTTGTCTCCCCCTCTACCGCAGCAGTGGTGGTCACCCCTACCGCAGGCCCTTCGGACTCGGGCTCCCAGGGCTCTGGCCTCCCACTGGAACCAGGCCACTCTGCTAGGGTTACCCCTGTCTCAGGGCTATTAGTCACTTTCACCTCAGGCCATAGTGACGGAAAACCAGGGAAGTCTCTCCCAATTATTAGTTCATAAGGTAGCTTTGTGGAGATCGCCACTTCATAAGTCCATGTGCCGGCCGCCGTGGACAGAGACATTACAGCAGTGGGATAGTCCTTTAAGTCTCCGTGTATGCACACCACACCAACTTTCCGGCCCGTATACTGGGTGGGCTGTACCAGGGCAGCACTTACCAAGGTTACTAGGCACCGGGCCAATAAAACCGCTGCAGTATGCGGTCCTGGGTTTTCTGCCACCCCAAGTGTCCCCCAAGAACATGTTGGTGGGCAAGCTCCATAACCAGCTTGCGATATGCAGTGGGCACCACCAACTGTTCAACGGGCTCACCTCGGATTTGGTTCACCCGATACAACATATCCTGAAGAACAATAAATCGTGGGAACATTAATTCAGCCCCAGGTTTCTGGGGTTTACCATCAATTATTACGACACTTTCCCAGGCCCTGGTTAGGGTTTGGTCCCGGTGTTGTGCGGTCCCAAAATTTTCCCCGGAGACATTGAGGTCTGCCAACTCAGGTCCCGGTGGCAAGTCCTCCGTGTCTCCCACCATTACACTCAGTGGGGTTGTCTCCCCCTCTACCGCAGCAGTGGTGGTCACCCCTACCGCAGGCCCTTCGGACTCGGGCTCCCAGGGCTCTGGCCTCCCACTGGAACCAGGCCACTCTGCTAGGGTTACCCCTGTCTCAGGGCTATTAGTCACTTTCACCTCAGGCCATAGTGACGGAAAACCAGGGAAGTCTCTCCCAATTATTAGTTCATAAGGTAGCTTTGTGGAGATCGCCACTTCATAAGTCCATGTGCCGGCCACCAACTTGCACCTGGCACAGATGACGATTGTCTATTCTCTCGGGGGTGCCGGTCGCACACAGTCTCCGGGCATACATGGAAGCCCGGTACCCATAATTAGTCTCCATGGGCTCTCCCCGGCGTGGACAGTTGGCCCTTATGTGTCCAGGCTCCCGACACTGCCAGCAGACCACTGGGGATGGGTCTGCAAGGGGTACATCCCAGGCGGGTTTGGCCGGCCGCCGGGTCTGGGGTGGAGATTTCTGGGTTTGACTGGTCCCCTCCCAAAGAACCCCCTGCAGGTTTCTGGTGGCCTCATATCGCTCCACCAGGTCGACCATCTCTAAGGCATTCCCAGGTGACACCTGGCCGATCCAGTGCTGGAGAGGGTATGGCAAAGCCCTCCAGAATACATCGGCTAACAGACGGTCGAGCATAGCAGTGGGAGTCAGTATGTCTGGCTGCAGCCATTTTTGCAAACCGTGTAGCAAGTCATAATATTGTGGTCTGGCGGGTTCAGCCGGGTTGAACTCCTACTGATGCACCCGCTGGGCCCGGACCAAAACATTCACCCCCAGTCTTGCCAGGATCTCACCTTTCACGGTCGGGTAGTCAGCTGCTTGGTCATCTGGGAGGTCAAAAATACTTGCTGGGGTCCAGACGCTCAGGAACGGAGCGACGCACCTCTGCCCACTGTTCGGGTAATTTCTCCCTCACGGCCACCTTCTCGAACACCGCCAGATAGGTCTCAACATCATCCGAGGGGTCATCTTAGGGATCGCTGCACGGACAGCTTTCCGGGCATCGTGGACGTGGTGGGACGCTCCTGCCGCTTGTAACGCCATCACGTGCTGTAGCAGTAGCTGGTTGGTCTCCCGCTGCTGCACGTTAGCCTCTATGAGGGCTTTCACAGCCGCCTTCATTTTGTCAGGGAACACAGGCTGCAACTTTGCCTGCCGAATATAGGACATCCAGTCGTGCCCAGCAAAAACAAACTCGGCGTTCACGCCAGCCTCACTGCGCATGCCCGCATCCGACACCAAATGTGGGGAGTCGCTCTGGTAGATAGCGGTGCGGGTGCAGTACTGAGGCAAAACAAGGAGTCCAGCATGTGCAATAAACAGTGTTTATTCACACTTGCACAACATAAATGAAAAACAGTCTCTTGGTGATAATTCACACATAACAGAAATAATGTGGCCAAACAAAACAGGCCAACACAGGGTTCAGTCACCTGGGAGGTTTAGGTGAGGGTTCACACCTAGCAGTCGGCCCAGCCGCAGGAGATTCCACCTTCAAGTTGCAGGAAAAACACCACCTTGCTGAGCTCTTTCCTCCAGGTCATAGAACTCCACAGGACTGTTAGCAGCTCCAGGACAATCACAGCCCCAGCTGCTGGTGCTGGCTGAGTTTTTAAACCCAGCCCAAAACCAGGACTGGGTCGTGGGGAGCAGCCACCCACCCTACACTTTAGCTGCTCCCGGTAAGAGCCGGCCCGGATCGGCTTTGCAGCCATGCTATTTAAAACTATGTCAGTAGCACTAGCTGCTGCTGACATCCACAAAAACAGCTCTTACCTCACCGAGGCTATGAACCTCGGTGACACATACCTGCCATCCACGATGGCACCCTGCACCTTACCACAGCATAAAATATTGAGGATTGTTTGGCTGTTAACCCTTGTTGTGTTACAGGAAAAATTTATTAAAATGGTAAATCTGCACATAAAAATGAAATTTTATATTTTTTGCTTTAATTCTTGTGGAACACCTAAAGGGTTCAACAAAGTTTGTAAAATCAGTTTTGAATAATATGAGGAGAGTAGTTTCTAAAATGGGGTAATTTATGGGTGGTTTCTACTATGTAAGTCCCACAGAGTGTCTTCATAAACTGAACTGGTCCTTAAAAAGGTGGGTTTTGGAAATTTTCCTAAAATTGTTAAAATCTGCTTCTAAACTTCTAAACCTTCTAACGTCCTAAAATAATGAAAATTACATTTACAAAATGATGCCAACATAAAGTAGACATATGGGGAACGTATAGTAATAACTATTTTATAAAGTATCACTATCCGTCTTAAAATCGTAAGTAAAAGCGTTCCAAAGTTAATACCAATTCGCAATTCCAATGTTGACCAGGTATACTAATTCTAAAATATAACTTTTACTAGAAATGCCATAAAACAATTCAAAATGTTAAAAAACACCACAGATCATTGAGCAGATGAGAGGACTGAACCTCTACCAACACATTCCACTTGATATTATACCATCTAGTAGTCTGATGGTTAGAAAGAAGGATACAATCCTACCAGTTCCAGACGTGTAGATTGTGAATGGTTGTTCGGTGTGTACTAGAACAATATCCTTCACTGCGGTGGCCGAGGATATTGGGGACAAATGCTTTGTAACAATTATAATAGGTGGCGTAAACCGATGACCCTAATCAAAGGTTCCCTCACAATTAGATCAATAAGGGGGACTGGTTCATTCGCTACCTAGAAGACACAGAGCACCCGCAGCGATAGAGGCGACCCCATACGGAACCTGTCCCTAGTTAGGGGCCTATTCCCTATGTTTGCCCTCACTACATCTCTTCATGCCACGTTTCGTCTCAATCACAAGACTCATCAGGGAATCGATAATAAAGTTCAACTGAAAAATACAAAAGACAAACACAGAAACAAAATAACTACCAGTACTTCTTAACAAGGTTCAGTCAATGCGCACCAAGCACCTAGTGCCCATGAAACAAACTTGTTACTTGCTAGTGACGTTTAACATACACAGGTAGACAGGGGTCCCGCTGTATTAGATGCAGGGAAGTGTCCCTTTCATCATGCCGCCACACCGTTGGTGTGTCAAGTGGGGAGAACGCTACACTGCGTCTCATTCCTTTTAAATGTGCCTCGCTCTCAAGCTTTTCCCCTACTTCCCCTACTTCCTATCGCATGTCTGTGGAAAGCACGGCGTGCGCTCCACAGACCAGAAGTTGAGGATCACGTGTTCCTGGAGCCGCGGGTCACATGGCTACACATGTATTCAGCGTCTCCCATTGCTAGGTGAGCATGTGATCGCTGTAACATGGCTGCCAGCTGCCACAGATGATAGACAGCAGTTTTAACACATGTAGAGTCATAAACAAGACTCATAAACAGATTAGTAAGACCAGCTTACCAACACAGACATTTCCAATTCATTTCTTCGCTGTTATAGGTTAGATACCTTCAGGGGGTAAATTTTGTCACTAAACTTCTTATTCTGGATAATTCAGTTAGGCATCCTTGTGATGTTGATGGGATGCAGGGGCGTAGCTAGAAATGACTGGGCCCCACAGCAAATTTTTGTATGGCCCCCGCGCTTATATTATAGGGGGGTGTTATTTGGCTGGGTGGCTACTACTGGCACATTATAGGGGGGGTGTTATATGGTGGGGTGGCTACTGGCACATTATAGGAGGGGGTGTTATATGCCTGGGTGGTTACTACTGGCACATTATAGGGGTGTTATATGGCTGGGTGGCTACTGGCACATTATAGGGCCTATAATGTGCCAGTAGCCACCAGCCATATCACTCCCCTATAATGTGCCAGTAGTAGCCACTCAACCATATAACACCCCCTCCCCTATATGTGCCTGGCCCATAACACCCCCTATAATGGGCCAGTAGTCAATGCAGATGAATGATAATTAATTCCTCTTCCCCCCCAATGTAGTCCATCATTTCGAATTATTGATTTTTGTCCATCTAGCCGAAACCAAAAAAAACTCTAGACACAGTCACAGTCAGACTGTACTTACACAGTCACATGTCCGGCGACAGCGATGCTCTGGTGCCCTCTGCAGCGCAGCAACGCGATTACATCATCGTGCCGCCTGCGCAGTTCCCCCAGGCGCCGCCAGCCTCTCTGATAGGCCAGCACCACCTCCCCGTCTCCAGTCCTGCCTCCCTCCCTGCCCTGTAACTAGGATCGCATCGCGGCCCGCACTGCAGGACAGACACATGAGAGTCTGAGACTGACATGAGTCGTAACCACACAGTAATGTCCGCCACACTGCCTCCCACACAGTAATGTCCGCCACACTGCCCCCCACACAGTAATGTCCACCACACTGCCCCCCACACAGTAATGTCCGCCACACCCCCCTCAACCACACAGCAGTGCCCCCACATAGTAATTTGTCATGCTCTCCCCCTCTTGTCATTCTCCCCTCTTCTTGTCATGCTTTTTCTGCCCCCTGTCATTCTCCCCCATCTTTTCATGCTCTTTATACCCCCCCCATGTTGTCATGCTCTTTCTGCCCCCCCATGTTTTCACAGACTTCATGTAAGGGGGCCCGGCATTTTCACTGTACTTAATGCCGGGCCCCGTCAGAGCGCTCCTCTCACCTCCATTATGTTCACTGCTCCAGGCTTCCGGATCAGGCCCCAGCGCTGCCACACATTAAGCAGGTGGGCGGAGCCTAATGGAGGTCCGGAGAGAAAGAGAGAGGGGAGGGGGGAACTGGAGAGAGAGAAAAACCGGGAGGGATTTATTTATTTGGGAGGTCAGGTGGGTCAAATAAAACAGCTATAATTCTGCTGCTCATTCAATCCACCCGGCTGTACAGTCCTAAGGTAATAGATCCATTTAGCCTCACATTGCAGTACCTATATTGACAGGATTCTGTCCCCTTTTGTACTTGCGCTTCCATCACACGTAAGGGACACTGGGGATCTCCTCAAACAGATTGAGGATATCTGTTTCCGTAGGTGAGCAGATTTAGCTTGCAATAAACTGTTCACAGAGGTCTCCTTCCGAAAGAGGTCCGTTTGTATGTAACCATATTCATCTACCTCCAATCGTAAGTCAAGGAAGTCCATCCCTGTTCTGCTCATTTTGTATGTCAGCTTGATGTTCAAAGAATTGATGTTCAAAATGTTCATAAAGTCCTGAAATTCCTCTTTTGATCCCTGCCAAATGAACAGGACGTCGTCAATGTATCGGTACCAAGACTGTACCTGTGTACAGTACCCAACTGGATCCGTAAAAAAGATCCACCTCTCCCACAGCCCCAGAAATAGACCAGCATATGTGGGTGCACAAGGCACCCCCATAGCGGTCCCCCGGAGCTGCAGGTAGAAGGATCACCTAAACAGAAAGAAGTTATGGCACAGTACAAATTCCAACAATTCAAGAATCAAATCGCCGAACTCACCTTTCCATTTCGAGGTAGAAATAAAGAATTGGACCGCCTCCAAGCCGTCATCATGGTTAAATGACGTGTATAACGACTCGTTGCATGTTACCAACATCATGTTCTCCTCCAGATGGATCCCATCCAATTTCCTCTATATATCACCTGTATCCCTTAGTTGTCTGAATGCTTCCCTCTCATACATCGCTGTGGGCCAGAGGACAACATTCCCACCCTTATCTGCAGGGTTGATAACCACCCCCTTCAACTCTTTTGATTCCTTAAGGGCCTGCCGTTGTGCCGGGGTCAAGTTGTCCCGTTCCCCCCTTCTTCTATCCCTCTTCAGCTCCTCTGTAACTAACTCCACAAACATTTTGATGTTAGTAAACGTGGAAATCGGGGTAAGGTTTATTACAACTTTTTCCAGTGACCATCAGAAGATTAGACGTTGAATGGCTAAATATTAGAATGTGCTACGATCAGACTCGATATTGAGGAATTACTTACCAACAACACCTTGTATTATCTACAGAAGGAATAAGAATCTGAAGGATATACTTACTAAGAGTCATTATGAGGGATTGAAGCCAGAGAGAGCCTTTGGTTCCAAGGGCCCAAAATTGGGATGCCGACCATGTGGAGCCTGTGTTGCTTGTCCGAATGTTTGCCGAACTACAACTTTCTCAGATTCTGATGGTAAGAGACAATATAATATAACACATCATATTACTTGCAACACGGCAGGTATCATATATGTAGCCTGTGGATTGTTGTATGTGGGGATGAGGACGAGAAGTATGAAAAAACGAGTCAGCGAGCATGCTCTGGGAATATAGGCAGCCAAGGAAGAGCGGGACAATACATCCCTCAAGACACTTCCAAGACACTTCAAGGAATTTCATAATTGTGATGATCGATTACTTAATGTAAGAGAAATTGATAGGATATACTTTGATCAGAGAGGTGGCAATTGGAAACGAATGTTGGCACAACGTGAAGTGCGGTGGATATTTAAGCTTGACACGATGTCCCCCAAAGGTCTTAATGAGGATTTCAGTTTTGCTCCATTTTTATGATTATATAGCAGTGGGTCGGGTTTAGGGTCAGGATGTATGTTTTTGTGTTGTGGGGCTTCCCCTTTAATTGTAAGGAGTATTTTATATTGACCCGGTTGGGTCTTTTATTTTTCATGTTTCTGCATACATTACTCTCCCTTCCTCTTTTGTGACTTGGGATGTCATTTGTGCTCCTGCTTACTATCATCTACTAACTATGTTTTTTTGTTTCAGATATATATACTGAGACCTGTGTGGCCGTACATACTGGGATAATTTTGTCTTTGAATTTTATGGGATGAATGAATAAACAAGGTTTTTTTTTTAACACTGTTATTGAAATTAGCACTTGCACTTTTTATTTGTGATACTGTTCATACTTGTGATACTTGTATTTTTGATACTGTGATACTTGTATTTTTGACTTTGTTCACTATATTATGTTTATATGAAATATACAGTATTTTTTATAATTTTTTATAATATATTTTTTATGACAATTTTAATAACAATTTTGGAGGACAATTAATATATACACATGTGGGTAATTGATTGATATCAGGTTTATTATGAATTTAGATGTTTGGATAGTGGGTCATGGTTGACAGTAATATAGAGGGTGTTGGTATTTCACTTTCTTTTGTTGGCACTTTTTTGCACTTTTGCACAGCACTTGCACTTTTTTATCATATGCACACTAGGTGTTTTTTTATCTAATTTTATTTGGTCCCAGTCATATTAGCTTTTGTGTTAATATCCCTGCAATCTATTATGGCCACTATATCGCGTACGGACTTGGGGGTGGGCTGTGTGTGCTCCAGGTTGGAGCGTGCGCGATCCTCTTCCGGGTAAGTGACATCTGCGCACGTACGATGATAGGATTTCCAGTTGTGGCGGGAGTTCAACAATCAATTAAGGAGGTATGACGGGGTATATAAGGTGAGGGGTGCTATGCCCATTCAGCACTGCCATGTTCCCCTGAGGAAGCTAAATCGGCGAAACGCACATCGGGAGGAGGACACGGGAGGTCACAAAACACTGTACCAGTTCAGGTAGATATCTCCTTTCATGGTCAAAATTTATCCTCTTGCAATAGGCACTTTACTTAGATTTATCTATTAATATATGTGATATTACTTGTGAGTTGAGACTGGATATTGACCTAGGGGATTCTTCTGATGTTTGATTGTAATACCTCTTATGTGGACTATGCTTTTTTGTACCACCAGCCTTATACATTATGGATATTGTAAGAAAATGAATTTTTAATATATTTTATTGATCGTGTCTAATAAAATGAATTAATATTTATCCGGACGGATATTTTGGTGTTCTTGTTTGAGGGGTTGTCCAGCTTTATTTTGGCGGTTACCCAACGCCAATTTTGGTATATACTAATGACATAGGCCTGAGGTTTACCTCTAAAATCAGTACCTCACAATTGCCCTTCTTGGATATCTGCATCCTTAAAAAATTGGATGGCACACTGGAAACATCAACATCAAAAACAGAGCCTGGAAATTATAGGCCGGTAAGTTTATCATCTATTGTTGGTAAACTGTTTGAAGGGTTTCTAAGAGATGCTATTTTGGAGTATCTCAATGAAAATAAGCAAATAACGCCATATCAGCATGGCTTCATGAGGGATCGGTCATGCCAAACAAATTTAATCAGCTTCTATGAGGAGGTAAGTTCTAGACTTGACAGTGGCGAATCAATGGATGTCGTATATCTGGACTTCTCCAAAGCATTTGACACCGTACCTCATAAAAGGTTAGTATATAAAATGAGGATGCTCGGACTGGGAGAAAATGTCTGTATGTGGGTAAGTAACTGGCTGAGTGACAGAAAACAGAGGGTGGTTATTAACGGTAGATACTCAGATTGGGTCACTGTAACTAGTGGGGTACCTCAGGGGTCAGTATTGGGCCCTATTCTCTTCAATATATTTATTAATGATCTTGTAGAAGGCCTGCACAGTAAAATATCTATTTTTGCAGATGACACTAAACTGTGTAAAGTAATTAACACTGAAGAGGACAGTTTTCTGCTACAGAGGGATCTGGATAGATTGGAGGCTTGGGCAGAAAAATGGCAGATGAGGTTTAACACTGACAAATGTAAAGTTATGCACATGGGAAGGAATAATGCAAGTCACCCGTACATACTAAATGGTAAACACTCGGTAACAGTGACATGGAAAAGGATCTAGGAATTTTAATAAACAGCAAATTAAGCTGCAAAAACCAGTGTCAGGCAGCTACTGCCAAGGCCAATAAGATAATGGGTTGCATCAAAAGGGGCATAGATGCCCGTGATGAGAACATAGTCCTACCACTTTACAAATCACTGGTTAGACCACACATGGAGTACTGTGTACAGTTCTGGGCTCCTGTGAACAAGGCAGACATAGCAGAGCTGGAGAGGGTTCAGAGGAGGGCAACTAAAGTAATAACTGGAATGGGGCAACTACAGTACCTTGAAAGGTTATCAAAATTAGGGTTATTCACTTTAGAAAAAAGACGACTGAGGGGAGATCTAATAACTATGTATAAATATATCAGGGGTCAGTACAGAGATCTGTCCCATCATCTATTTATCCCCAGGACTGTGACTGTGACAAGGGGACATCCTCTGCGTCTGGAGGAAAGAAGGTTTGTACACAAACATAGAAAAGGATTCTTCACTGTAAGAGCAGTGAGACTATGGAACTCTCTGCCTGAGGAGGTGGTGATGGTGAGTACAATAAAGGAATTCAAGAGGGGACTGGATTTATTTCCGGAGTGTAATAATATTACAGGCTACAGCTACTAGAGAGGGGTCGCTGATCCAGGGAGTTATTCTGATTGCCTGATTGGAGTCCGGAAGGAAATTTTTTCCCCTTAAGTGAGGAAAATTGGCTTCTGCCTCACAGGGGTTTTTTGCCTTCCTCTGGATCAACTTGTAGGAAACAGGCCGAACTGGATGGACAAATGTCTTTTTTCGGTCTTATATACTATGTTACTATGTATTTCAAAAATCTACATCAACAAACTCCCTGTTATGGTGGGAGAGTAGCCATCCTTTCCCACTACGAAAGAGCATTCCATGTGGCCAATATCTTAGAATGCGACGGAACTGCTCCCAACAAGTCGGCTGACCTAAGAGCCAGATTCCTGGAACGAGGTTACCTCATTAGTACATTGAAACCAGCATTTCAAGCGGCATGTCGTTACTCAATCCCAAAATTCCAACGAGATTAAATACTGTGAAGGAGAAACGTGAGATCTGTCTTATTAGCACTTATGATGAGGCCTCCTCAAGTGTGAGAGAGGCGATTCGTAAGTTTTGGCATGTTCTTAGGATGGATTTAGATATCAGAGAAGTGATCAAGGAATACCCCAGTGTCACTTACAGAAGAGGTCCAAGCGTGAGAGATCAACTTGTCAAAAGTCATTTTGTGGCAGCCCCCAAGCCAGGTACATGGCTAGACAGGAGGATATGTGGTAACTTTAAATGATCAGAATGTGTAGCATGCAAATACATGCAACGTGGCAAGACATTTGTGAGCAACAATACGGGTAGGAAATATGAGATCCAAAGGGGTCATTTACAAAATAACCTGTTTATGTGGCAAAGAATATATTGGGAAGACAATAAGAGAGTTTAGACAGAGTATAGGAGAGCATTTGGGTGATATAGCGAACTCAAGGGACACCACAGTGGCACGGCATGTGAATACTGAACATGAGGGCAGACCTGAGTGTCTATCATTCATGGGTATTGAGCTTATAAAAAAAACAATGAGAGGAGACAATTGGGATCAGAAGATCCTGCAATGTGAGGCTAAATGGATCTATTACCTTAGGACTGTACAGCCGGGTGGATTGAATGAGCAGCAGAATTATAGCTTTTTTATTTGACCCACCGCAAGTCTCTGACCTCCCAAATAAATTAATCCCTCCCGGTTTTTCTCTCTCTCCCCCCTCCCCTCTCTCTTTCTCTCCTTCCTCCTCATCCCCCAAACTCTCTCCCAGGCACTTCTCCCATATTGTCCCCTCCTGATGCGTTAGGAGGATAGCAGCTATAGATGAATGCATAAATCAATGCTTGGTATCCCATCAACATCACAAGGATGCCTAACTGAATTATCCAGAATAGGAAGTTCAGTGACAAAATTTACCCCCTGAAGGTATCTAACCTGTAAAAGCTAAGAAATGAATTGGAATGTCTGTGTTGGTAAGCTGCTCTTACTAATCTGTTTATGAGTCTTGTTTATGACTCTACATGTGTTAAAACTGCTGTCCATCATCTGTGGCAGCTGGCAGCCATGTTACAGCGATCACATGCTCACCTAGCAACGGGAGATGAATTCATGTGTAGCCATGTGACCCGCGGCTCCAGGAACACATGATCCTCAACTTCCAGTCTGTGGAGCGCACGCCGTGCGTTCCACAGACATGCGATAGGAAGTAAGGGAGGAGCTTGAGAGCGAGGCACATTTAAAAGGGATGAGACGCAGTGTAGCGTTCTCCCCACTTGACACACCAACGGTGAGGCGGCATGATGAAAGGGACACTTCCCTGCATCTAATACAGCAGGACCACTGTCTACCTGTGTATGTTAAACGTCACTAGTAAGTAACAAGTTTGTTTCATGGGCACTAGGTGCTTGGTGCGCATTGACTGAACCTTGTTAAGAAGTACTGGTAGTTATTTTGTTTCTGTGTTTGTCTTTTGTATTTTTCAGTTGAACTTTATTATCGATTCCCCTGATGAGTCTTGTGATTGAGACGAAACGTGGCATGTAGAGATGTAGTGAGGGCAAACATAGGGAATAGGCCCCTAACTAGGGACAGGTTCCGTATGGGGTCGCCCCTATCGGGGCGGGTGCACTGTGTCTTCTAGGTAGCGAATGAACCAGTCCCCCTCATTGATCTAATTGTGAGGGAACCTTTGATTAGAGTCATCAGTTTACGCCACCTATTATCATTGCTACACGTCTGGAACTGGTAGAATTGTATCCTTCTTTCTAACAATCAGACTACTAGATGGTATAATATCAAGTGGAATGTGTTGGTAGAGGTTCAGTCCTCTTGTCTGCTCACTAATCTGTGGTGTTTTTTAACATTTTGAATTGTTTTATGGCATATCTAGTAAAAGTTATATTTTAGAATTAGTATACGTGGTCAACATTGGAATTGCGAAAACATTTTAGAGTGTGACCATACATCCTGGCACATATACGTGCACACAGGTGTTGGATTAGTTTTTGTCCAAAGTTAATACCAAATAGCATTTATTATGTAGGGAAAGTTAATAGAAGGCACTTATTTATTATCCATATTGCTTCCTTTGCTGGCTATATTAATTTTTCCAGTATTCACAGAGTACCACCCTAATTAAAACATAGCCTTTATTAAAGAAGCTAAAATTACCCAACACAAAACAAAAAAGAAATATTCACACAAAAGATCTGTGTGAAAACATCACTCCTAATAATTCCACAATACAGGATGGGACAAATATCCGGCAGGATGGTGATAGTCTGATGGGGGACCTTTCCCTGACTCTCACCCTGTACTATCGATCCCTGCCTAGAGAACGGAATGGCTGCCCCGATAGGGGCGATCCCGTATTCAAGAACCTCCTACACGCCCTAGGATGGTCCTGAAGACAAATGTACAAGACATCTAGATGGGATGCCCTAAAGTGGGTCTATTAGATACCCTACTATAAATACAGAAAAATAATAAATGCTAAGTACATAAAAAAAACACAGATGAATGCTGAGTACATACTGTAAATATATACTGAATGACTACTGAGTACATCAAAGTAAAGAGATGTTAGGTACATCACAGTGAGTCATTGCTGAATACATTAAGATGAATAGATGCTCAATACAGTTTCTGCAATATAGAGTAGTATCCTGATTGACAAAAAAACACCTTCAATGTCCGAAGGTCCAATCAATTCGTAGATCCCTTTTATCCCAATGCGTTTCGCCCAGTATGTAAGATGGGCTCATCAGGGGAAATACATGCAGTATTTAACGCCCTTTTCACACTTGCGTTCTGAGGATCCGGCAGGCACTTCCGTCCCGCCGGATCCGTCAGAACACAAGTCGCCTAAAAGCATTAGAAGACTGATCAGGATCCTGATCAGTCTTCAAAATGCTTTCAGGTTACTATGGCAGCCAGGACGCTATTAAAGTCCTGGTTGCCATAGTAGTAGTGGGGAGCGGGGAGTGGTATACCTATAGTCCGTGCGGCTCCCGTGGCGACGCCCCATGCACATGGATCACATGATCCATGCGATCACGTGATCCATGCGTGTAGGGCTCCCTGACATCACTCTGGAGCGCCCCGGGAGCCGCACGGATGGTAAGTATACTGCTCCTCTGCTCCCCACTACACTTTACCATGGCAACCAGGACTTTAGCGTCCTGGCTGCCACGGTAACCATTGAGAAAAAGCTAAACGTTGGATCCGGCAATGCGCCGAAACGACGTTTAGCTTAAGGCCGGATCCGGGTTAATGCCTTTCAATGGGCATTAATTCCGGATGCGGCCTTGCGGAAAGTGTTCCGGATTTTTGGTCGGAGCAAAAAGCGCAGCATGCTGCGGTATTTGCTGCGTCCAAAAAACGTTCCGGTCCTGAACTGAAGACATCCTGATGCATCCTGAACGGATTTCTTTCCATTCAGAATGCATGGGGATGATCCTGATCAGGATTTTTCCGGCATAGAGCGCAGAGGACGGAACTCTATGCCGGAAAAGAAAAACGCCAGTGTGAAAGGACCCTAAGATAGGCATTAAAAAGTATTATTTCACAAATGACCCAGACTGGTGTCTAATAGTTTGGTGTGGCACCAGTTAATCATGGATGAAAGATAATACATGCAAATGAAGCAATGGGCCTAAAAGCACCCAATCTTCGATACATATGAGTGCTAAACATCCTCCCATAAGATGTAAGATGAATACCAAAGCTACAGAGATATAAGGTACTTGCGTGCCCCATGTAATAGATACAGGCCCCGGTGACGTACCTGTATCTTTTGTTAAATCTGTAAGGCAGCATGGTGGGTGGATCCAAACTGACCAAGCTTTAAATATGCTGCCAGAAGAGGGAGAGGCGGTACTAATGAGCGTGTATAGTGACACTTATGGGCGTGTATAGTGACACTCACCATAGTGACCGGATAAGCATCCTGCCAGAACACAAGGCCTCGCGCCGATCACATGTGAGCTGGATAGGTCACGTGAGCGTGCTCACGCAACCAGCCATGCCGTATCACAGGCCATGTGACCATGGGAGCAAATGACACACTCAAATTTACCTTAGCCGCTAACTAAATAATGACAACAACAACTTAGTGGAGGAAATGGCCGCTGTGCTTTATTAAGGGTCACATAAAATAATTTAAAACCATAAATTAAATAAATATTTTAATTTTAAAAACACCACCATAACCAATACCAAAAGGCCAATAATAAATTAACCATATAAAGACCAAGATCCATTCAGCATGAGCTGAGTGACACTACCCCTCTAATAAAGCACAGCGACAGGTGACGTGATGAAAAAGTAGGGGGGTGGGGGGTGGGACGCTGCTCAAGTCTTCAGGCACTTCTGGGCCAGCTCCGCCGAACCTGTCAATATAAAGGGGTACACATTCCCGCCGCCAGAGCAGCAACAAATCAGGAAGCTGGAAATCTCCCACAGCAACAAGAAGCAACCAATCAGCTGCACTCTTGACTCGCAGAAAACCGGAATCAGCTTGATTGTAGGTAAGACAGCTCCCTGACGTAAATTTACCTGTGATAGAAAAAGGCGGGAAAAGAGAGACAGGGAAGGGAGAGAGAACACCATACAAAACCCCTAACCTAAAAACTACATAAGGTGTCATTGCCCCCATGCCTCCCCTGAAAGCTAAACGCTCTGGGGGGGATTAATTCATGGGAGCAAATGACACACTCAAATTTACCTTAGCCGCTAACTAAATAATGACAACAACAACTTAGTGGAGGAAATGGCCGCTGTGCTTTATTAAGGGTCACATAAAATAATTTACAACCATAAATTAAATAAATGTTTTAATTTTAAAAACACCACCATAACCGATACCAAAAGACCAATAATAAATTAACCATATAAAGACCAAGATCCACTCAGCATGAGCTGAGCGACACTACCCCACAAGCCACGCCTAACATAGGCGAGGCCCCCCACAGCACCGCAGCCATTTCTCTACCACATTTTGAAGACCTAAATTAAAAATATCAATCCCCACCTCAGAAAGATGAACGTTATCAGACCTAAAAAGGCCTAGCAAAAACCCCTCCAAGTCCAAATGCCTATAGCTAAAACCACCCACTAAAGGGAGAAATTTCTCAAGGGCTCTATTCACTCTTTTACGAATTTTCTCCAAAAATTTACCATCCTTACCTGACCAAACTAAGCGAGGGACAATTTCAGAAAAAACTAAAGTAGTATTGGGTAAACTATGATGTAATAAAGACAGGTCTTTCTTCATAACCCACAATAATTCGCAGGTTCTCATTTTACCCAAATCATTCCCCCCAAGATGCATCACAATCAAATGCGGGGCAGGCCATACCTTAGAAGTTTATTAATTTCCTGAATTAACCCTTTCCAACCCATCCCTCTAACTCCCTGCCAAAGAATAAGTAAATCAGATGCATTAAAAGACAAGTTCTCTGAGTATTTTCTTTTTTCAGCTCGCTTCTGAGCCCAAAACACAAACGAATGGCCCACAATCCAAATCACAAACTGACTCCCTGTAAAAATAGAAAAGTATTCAGACTGGCAACATTAACTCTGGCCTAACGTAAATCCTAAACCTATTAGATTCCCATCGCCTGATTCTTTTGACTACTGACTCATCTAACCCAAATCTAGAAGCCTCCGTCGCGGCGCCTATCCTAAATGAATGCGACAAGATTTTAGCCGAACTGAGCCCCAACCGCCCCAAACATTTCTTCAAAATTGTGTTAAACTGAAATTTAGTAAGAGGATGCACTAAGAATGGGCCGCACCTTGAGGGATGAATTTTCTGCCAACACCTTACTAACTTAACTGGGCAAAAGTCAGAACCCAACCAAGCATTTAATCTAACTACCTGGCCTCTGCCGTACTGATCAGTTTTAGATCTTCTAATAAAAATCTCAACTCTATCATCAAACAAAACAACATCTGAAAACTCTAAACCAGAGGAACTGTTGCGATTCGCTGCAACCAACTCACTAATCCTAAATGCCCCGAAAAAAGCTAAAACAAAAGCTGTACGAAAAAGCAGTATTTCACATTGATCCCTACACACGTCATACAAAACATTACAAAGATCACCCAGTAATGAAACAGAAATCAGTCTCTTAGCATCAGGCTTACACACACCTTTCCTATAACCCTTGATCGATTGCTTAATCTGAAAAAAGGATGATAATGGCCTGTCACCTTGCAGCTTCTGAAAAAACGAAACACCTGCCACTATTCTCGTAATAGACGAAGCCGCCAAATTCTTTCTGAATAAACTAGCAACAAACAATAAACCAAAACCTAACACATCCCCTTTAACATCAACTAAACATGAATTTACAAAGTTTGACCAATCCCGCCATGCGGCAGAGTAAGCTGCCCATGTTCTCGGGGCTAAAAACCTTTTAATGGATTCCGATATTAATCCCAAATCAAATCCCAAAGATGCTGAGGACATGGGCTCCCTTCCAGGTCCGCCTCTGGAGCTAATTCCTGGAATCTCAGGAACTGCAAACGAGACAGAGAATCAGCCAGCACATTAGATGGCCCTACAATATATTTTGCTTTGATCCATATATTAAACTTCATGCAAAACAGAACTAAATGCCTTAACAACTTCACTACTACATCACATTTCGACAAAAGAGTATTGACGGCAAAACAAACCCCTTTGTTATCTGTGTGTAACAAAATCCTCCTATCCCTAAACTCTGAGCCCTAAAGGACAACAGCCACAATTACCGGAAAAAGTTCCAATAAAACAATATTCCTTGTGAGGCCATTAGCCACCCAGGAAGCTGGCCACCTCTCAGCTGACCATTTACCATTCCAAAACGCCCCATAGCCACAGCTACCGACCGCATCCGTGAATAAACCTAAAGCGTCTGAACTCAAAAAATCCTCCTGCCAGCAACTGGAACCATTAAAATCCTGCAAAAAATCTAACCAAACACCAATATTCCCCTTCAAACACTTAGTCAATCGAATATTGGAACTGGGTGACTTCAGACCCCTTGTAGAAAAGTATAAGCGACTAGAAAAAACCCTTCCAATGGGGATAACCCTACTAGCAAAGTTAAGAGATCTAAGGAGAGATTGCATTTCCCTCAAACTACATTTCTTTTTCCTCAATAAAGACAAAAGTAAAATCCGAATCTTTTCCAATTTCGCCGAAGACAAGCGAAATTCCATGCGGCTAGAGTCAATAACTATCCCAAGGAATTCCAGACAAACACAAGGATAAACCGTCTTTTCTTCCGCTACTGGTATCCCAAAACAAGAACAAATATCTAAAAATCTAACTAACAAGTCTGAACACGCACTAGAATTAGAAGAACCAACAAACAAAAAGTCGTCTAAATAATGAAGAATGCCATTAAAACTTAAATCACACTCCACAACCCACTGAATAAACGAAGAAAATGCTTCAAAATAATAACAAGACAATGAAAAACCCATCGGCAGGCATTTATCAAAATAAAAATAACCGTCAAACTGAAAACCTAAGGAGTTGAAACCAACTGGACAAACAGGCAATAAACGGAAGGCAGACTTAATGTCCGCCTTAGCTAACAGGGCGTCCTTACCAACAGACCTAACTAATGCTAATGCACCAAAAGAGGCATAGGAAACAGAGGCCTTAGATTTATCCACCATATCGTTCAAAGAGCTTTTCTCTGGGAACGACAGGTGATGAATCAGCCTGAAATCACCAGGTTCCTTCTTTGGCACAACGCCCAAAGGATCAAGCGCTTTCTGAATCTTCCTACGACTACCTCCTTATGTAAATCCACAGGTTTTAAGTTCTCCACCCAGCAGCAGCCAACACCAGAAAACTGTGGAACTTCAAAACCATATAAAAAAAACGCTTAAAATTAGATCAGCTTTCTGACGGTCTGGGTAAAAAGCGAGGCACGGTTGCCTTTCTGCCAACCTCACTGGACTCAATGCTTTTTGCCACCTGCTCTCTAGTGTTTGGCTGCTGCTGGCTTGACTGGGAATTCCTTTTAAAGCAACGGGACATGGGGTGGGTACCCCCACAAAACGAACACTCATGCTTAAAATGACAGTTATTCAACCATTTACAGGTAGCCTCATTATAGGCGAAGCAAACGCCTTTCCTCATAACCGTCTGAGAAGCAGAAGCCGGTGACTTTGCCGGCATAGCTTTCTGAGGCAACATTAAATTTACCCAGAGCCCAATGTCCTTCACACCCCACTTAAGGGATGGATGAACAGCTAACTTTTGGCGGAACGTCTCGTCATACTGAAACCAAGCCACCCCGCCAAAATTCCTGTAAGCCTCAATGACAATATCTAAATGCTGGACAAGCCCTGAACACAGCTCAGAATGCTTCTCCCCCAAAACTGCAGCATAAACACAAAAAACCTGGAGCCAATTGTGAAAACGATCTGGGGGGAAAGCGTTTCTTTTCATCCTCCATTTTATCATCCTTTTGAAGTGCACTATCTTTGGCGGACGGTAATAACGCCATTAATTCAACGTACTCCATCTGCCAAATGCGCTCCTTCACCGTATTACTAAGATGATAACCCAAGGGAGACACTTCACAAGCTAAAGCCTCCTTCAAACAAGTCTCTTAAACCCCTGCACCTCTCTCAACCACAGGAGCAACATTACCAACATTACTGACAGTAGGCGGGTTAATCGCCGAACTTTGACCATTGCTCTGGCGCAGCTCAGAGAATAGGGATTCATTTTTCCATCACATTATATACTGCTCGTTTCCATGGTTGCGACCACCCTAAAATCCATTAGAAGTGGTCATACTTGCACAGCAGCCTATGTGCGCTCCCATGGTCCAGGTCAAAAGAGAGGCCAGCTCCCATGGGCCCATTTAAAAGAGAGGCCAACATTTAGTCCTATATTGTGCAAGCACCACTGATCGATTGCAAATTGGTCGTAATCATGGAAACATGCAGCTTATAATGTGATGGAAAAATCAATCCAGCCAGCAAAGGAAGCAATATGGATAATAACAATACATTAGTACATGCCTTGTATTAACTTTCTCTACATTAAAAAGGCCATTTGCTGAAGTGACAAAAACCCATTTAACTATAGAAACTGCCACTTTACAAATCACTAGTCAGACCACACATGGAGTACTGTGTACAGTTCTGGGCTACTGTGAACAAGGCAGACATAGCAGAGCTGGAGAGGGTTCAGAGAGGGGCAACTAAAGTAATAACTGGAATGGGGCAACTACAGTACCCTGAAAGATTATCAAAATTAGGGGTATTCGCCTTAGAAAAAAGACGACTGAGGGGAGATCTAATAACTATGTATAAATATATCAGGGGTCAGTACAAAGATCTCTCCCATCATATATTTATCCCCAGGACTGTGACTGTGACGAGGGGAGATCCTCTGCGTCTGTAGGAAAGAAGGTTTGTACACAAACATAGAAGAGGATTCTTTACGGTAAGAGCAGTGAGACTATGGAACTCTCTGCCTGAGGAGGTGGTGATGGTGAGTACAATAAAGGAATTCAAGAGGGACCTGGATGTAGTTCTGGAGTGTAATAATATTACAGGTTATAGTCACTAGATTTCAGGAGAAGGATCATTGAACAATGGAGGTATTCTGATTGCCTGATTGGATTTGGAAGGAATTTTTTCCGCTAAAATGAGGACAATTGGCTTCTCCCTCATGAGGGTTTTTTGCCTTCCTCTAGATCACCATGCAGGATAAGGCCTCTTTCACATGAACAATACGGTCTGCGATTGCGTTTAGTGTGTATCAGTTATTTCTACGCGGGTGCAGTCAGTTTTGATACATTTTCACACATGTGATTACATCCGGATGCAATGCGTTTTTAACTGAAGCCCTATTCACTTCTATGGGGTCAGGGCTGAGTGAAAAACTGAGAATATAGAACATACAGCGATCCTCACACAATGCAGAACTGATTAGTGAAAAAAACGCTCATGTACATTTCATTCAAATTTTAAAACATAGAGATGTCTTTGCTTACTTTTATGAGAAGATGAGGAGTGTTCTCCCATGTGCCATTATACTATATAATGCCCTTACACGTGTCCCTCATACAGTTTGATGCCCTTATTCCCTACATATGTCAAATGTCAATCATATAGTATAAATTATACTATATGAGAGGTACATCCCAGAGATAAAAATTCGGCATAGACAAATAGACCTGAGTTATAAGTAGACATATATAACCCAGCAAAAAACCAACACAATGCACAAAGTAATCATCATATGAAATCACATATTTATTATATAATTAATATATGAATAAAACGTACAGTACAAAAATAGATAAAAACAGATGTACTTAGTTACAAACCTGGGGTACATTTATTAATAAAGCCCCATCGCTGGTGGTGGATCGCCTAAGTTATGAAAAGGTGCAGGCCTCTTCATAACTTCAGCATACCCAGCTCCGCTTCTAAATGTAAGACAGCTTCTATGCCTGAAATAGGCAAGTGTATCTAAATGCCGTAAAAGGCCTATGGCATCAAAGTGCTCAGTACATCCCTTAATAAATTTTTTGAGGGGTTTAGTTTCCAAAATGGTGTCACTTTTTGGGGGTCTCTTCAAATACAAAATGGCGCCCAAAAACCACTTCTAGCAAAAGCTGCCCTCCAAAAACCATATGGTGCTCCTTTCCTTCTGACCACTGCTATGTGCCCCTATATATCACGTCTGATATGGCAAGTAACAGACATGTGGCGCAGAGGGGAGGGAAGAGAAATACTACCCTTCCACTAGGGAGAAGGAGAAGTGGTGACTCCTAGCTCACCTGGCACTGGCACCTGGCTGCCCTGACATCCCTAGACGGGCTGCTAACCCATACGCCGATCATGTGCCTCGTCCCTGGCTTAGGTAGTGAATAGGGCGATGGGAGCACTAGTCCTCACCACTGACACTTATCGTATGTACAGATGATCCTCATTTTAGTGTCTTGCACCGTAAGATCTTTTGGATGCAATAGAGTGTCCTTATCACAGGCAGCCACATGTGGTAGGCTTTCTTGAGGGGTAACTGCGCGTAGCCCCTCTGTCTGAATCTTCTGTGGAGATCATTGGCCGCCACCCTGAAATCGTCCTACTCTGAACAATTGCGCCTCGCCCTCAGGTATTGTTCCTTTTGGAATACGATGCTTAAGTGTGTTTGGGTGGCTACTATCCCACCTAAGCAGGGTATTAGTCGCTATAGGCTTCCTGAACATTTTGGTAGTGATTTTTCTGGACTGATCGATCTTAACCTCTCCACGACCACCTAACGCACGGATGCGTCCGGCGGGTGGTCGTGGTGTTCTGGCTGGACACATCCGTGTGTCATATCGCGAGATGCGATATTTGCTGTGAACGCGCGCGCGTTCACAGCGGCGCACAGCTCTGTAGTTACACTGTAAAAGTGAAATAAACTAAATCAAACAGGTATATCAGACGCTGTTTTGTTAACAGCGTCTGATATACCTGCTACCTGGTCCTCTGGTGGTCCCATTTGCTGGGATCGACATCCAGAGGACCAGATAGCTCTGTAAAGCATCACACTACACCCCCCCTGTCACTTATTAACCCCTTATTAACCCCTGATCACCTATATAGACTCCCTGATTACCCCCTGTCATTGATCACCCCCTGTAAGGCTCCATTCAGACGTCCATATGTGTTTTGCGGATCCGCAAAACACGGACACCGGCAATGTGCTTTCCACCTTTTGCAGATCCGCACATTGCCAGAACTATATAGAAAATGCCTTTTCTTGTCCGCAATTGCGAAAAAGAATAGGACATGTTCTATATTTTTGCAGGACGGAAGTGCAGACCCGGAAGTGCGGATCCGCAATTCCAGATCCGAGCGGGACAAAGTCTTTCCCCATAGAAATGAATGGGTCCGCAATTCCGTTCCGCAAACAGAATTGTGGACATGTGAATGGGGCCTAAGGGTCCCTTATCACCGCCAGTTAGTTGGCTACTTGTTAGGTAGTTAGCGCCTAGCCCACCGCACCGCAGTCACTGATTTTGGCAGAGATTTTTTGATCCACATTGATTGATGCGAATGAAGAAATCTGTGCCGTTCATTTTTTCTTTCAGCTCAGAGGCTGAACGGAAAAAAAAATCTCATTACCCTTATGCTCAATATAAGGAGAATAGCAGAAACTCCTAATGCTGGCCATACATGTAATGATTGTGGAGACCCTCAAATGCCAGGGCAGTACAAACACCCCACAAGTGACCCCATTTTAGGAAGAAGACACCCCAAGGTATTCCGTGAGGGGTACGGTGAGTTCATGTAAAATTTTATTTTTTGTCACAAGTTAGTGGAATATGAGACTTTATAAAAAAAAATATATATATATCAATTTCCGCTAACTTGTGCCCAAATTTTTTTTTTATGTGAACTCGCCATGCCCCTAACGGAATACCCTGGGTGTCTTCTTTCCACAATGGGGTCACATGTGGGGTATTTATACTGCCCTGGCATTTTAGGGGCCCTAAAGTGTGAGAATCCAAATGCGTAAAAATGCCCTGTGAAATCCTAAAGGTACTCATTGGAATTTGGGCTCCTTTGCGCATCTTGGCTGCAAAAAAGTGTCACACATGTGGTATCGCCGTACTCAGGAGAAGTAGGGCAATGTGTTTTGGGGTGTATTTTTATATATACCCATACTTTGTGTGAGAAATATCGCTGTAAACGACAACTTTTTAAATTTTTTATACAAAGTTGTCAATTTACAGAGATATTTCTCTTACCTAGCATGGGTATATGTAAAAATACACCCCAAAACACATTGCCCTACTTCTCCTGAGTACGGCGATACCACATGAGTGACACTTTTTTTCAGCCTAGGTGCGCAAAGGGGCGTAAAGTCCAATGAGTACCTTTAGATTTTACAGGGTTGCTCAAAATTTAGCCCCGCCCAAAATGCCAGAACAGTAAACACCCCCCACAAATGACTCTATTTTGGAAAGTAGACACCCCAAGGTATTTGCTGAGGGGCATATTCAGTCCATGAAAAGTTGAACTTTTTGACACAAGTTAGCGGGAAGTGAGACTTTGTGAAAAAAAAAAAAAAAAAAGTCAATTTACGCTAACTTGTGCCAAAAAAAAAAACTTCAATGAACTCGCCATGCCCCTCACAGAATATCTTGGGGTCACCTTTCCAAAATGGGGTCACATGTGGGGTATTTATACTGCCCTGGCATTTTAGGGGCCCTAAAGCGTGAGAAGAAGTCTGGAATCCAAATGCGCAAAAATGCCCTCCTGAATGGTACTCATTGGAATTTGGGCCCCTTTGCGCATCTTGGCTGCAAAAAAGTGTCACACATGTGGTATCGCCGTACTCATGAGAAGTAGGGCAATGTGTTTTGGGGTGTATTTTTACATATACCCATGCTGGGTGAGAGAAATATCTCTGTAAATGACAACTTTTAAATTTGTCATTATAATTTATTTCACTTGTAAAGGACAACCCCAAGTCGTTGTTATTAAGTCAGGACACAAGTCCCTCAAAGTCCTTTTTGGTACCCTTCCAAAGAATGAAAACATCATTAATGAACCTTATCCATAATGTAATTGACGAGGCCTATCTTTCGATATCGTCACCAAAGATGATTTCTTTCTCCCACCAGCCCGGGTGGAGATTCGTGAATTATCACTGAAGAAAGAGCAGGCGTAGCTCCTAAAAGCGTTTGGTTTAATAATTTGACTATATGGCGCAATTTGGATAAGATTGTAAGGTGACCACCATCCTCACTATCGACGCATACCCATCCTGACACAGGCAGCCTGACACATGGCATCAGTACGTGGACAGGGTGCTACGACCTTTCGTGTTGGCTCTACCGTCCTACGTACGTGACTCCATAGAGGTTATAGAGAAGTTGGAAGGAGTGCAGGTTGATCAACATACTTTCCTGGCAAATCTGGATGTAGAGTTTAGCTGTACAGCTCCATACCCCATGATAGAGGGTGTGGAGTTGTGGCGTCTTTCCTTCAGCAACGGGGCATGCATCTTTGGCGTCACTATGACTTTGTCCTTGAACTACTCAGCTTCATTTTGGAACATAATGTTTTTTTGTTTGACCGTTGCACGTACCACCAGCTCAGGTAGGTGGCGATGGGTAGTCCATGTGCGCCTACCTTCGCCCACCTCTACCTGGGCTGGTGGGAACGTGAAGTGGTGTTTGTAGATGAGAATACCTGGTCAAAGCATATCTGCCTATGGCTGCGTTACATCGACGATGTACTCATCCTATGGTCAGGGAACAAGACGGAGTTCAATAACTTTGTATCTGACCTCAATAAGATTGATTTGGGGCTATTTTTTACTTCGGAGATACAGGAGCATCAGATTGCCTTCCTGGATCTTACGATCTTTAAGGATCGGGAAGGCAATTTAGGGACCCAGATGTTCCGCAAGGTGACGGCTTCGAATAGTCTTTTAAGATGGGACAGTTGTCATCCGGTGTCCTTGAAAAGAGGCATCACCAAGGGGGTACGCCGGAATTGCTCTAGATTATCAGACTTCCGTGCAGCCTCAAAAGATCTACAGACCCGGTTCAGAGACAGAGGTTACCCACGTGATGTATTGGCTAAGGCATATCAACATTTCTTGGCCATTGATCGTAATTCCTTGCTGGTACCTAAGTTAAGCCCATCGGATACCGACCAAGTGCGCGTCATCGCCACCTATGATGATGCTCATGATGAGGTTAGGAAGATCCTTACCCGCTTTTGGGGTATTTTAAGGTCTGATCCCGATGTGGGTCATATTGTGGGTGAGAGGCCAGCTATCACGTACCGTAGAGGACGCAGCATAAAAGATAGGTTAGTCCAAAGCTTTTTGCAGGTTTCCTACAATAGCATTTGGCTACGTAACCAACCAAGGGTACATTTCGGTGTGGGGGATGTGTGGCATGCAGGGCCATATTACCTGGCAATTAGATTATTTGCACTGTCATGCGTAAAACCTTCAGCATTAATTCTATTGAACAATCGATAATACTATGCCAGACTGCTGAATGAGCTACTGCTTCCCCTGCTATCCAAGTATCTTGGCAAAATGATACTGTCAAAACTATACTGACATACTGTATCAGGGGGACGCCAGCCTATTTATACAAGTCTAAAGGACGCCAGCCTATTTATGTAAATCTAGTAGACGTCCTTGGATGTCTTGATGCCGCAATGACAGTATAGGCACAGTGATGACACAAAGGAGATACATTGCTTTTGCTTTTTATTATAGTACGACAAATATTTTTTATATTTTATTATGGTCTGCATATATAATACAATCTACTTTTAGTGCAAAATCAGATTAGCTAGGGCCTATGTGCACACTTACATAGTGTGTATATTTATTAATTGCATATTTATTAATTGCCCTTTATTATTAATCATGTTCCATATTACCAATAATGTTTCACATTATTAGTTATATTTTATAATAAATCATGGTATATACACATCCACTTGACTGATTTGTCCATACGACCCCAGGTTATATCATGCCTGCCACTCATTTTATTATCATTTTTGTTATCATTAATATGGCAACGGGTGTGCCGGAGGGCAGTGCACCCATATATACATATCTAAGAGGGTGAGCCAATGCTTTTCTTTACTATTGGTAGATATTGGCGAATGTCGTAGCACAAGGGCTCCCCATTGTCATTCACCTGAGCTGGTGGTAGATGCAGCGGTCAAAGGTAAATATATTGTGGCTCATAAAAAACTTTAAAACAACTTTGGTGAGTATTAGTGATGAGCGAGCATGCTCAGCCGAGTACCGTTCCGGCTTGAACATCGTTATGTTCGGCCCATGGCGGTACTCGGCCAAGTACCACGTGTGCTTGAGCGAAATGCTCGAGTCTCCTCCCCGCACATTTGGTGCCTCCTAAGCAGCCAGTCAACATGCAGGTAAGTAATGCCCTTCAGTGTAATGCCATAGCCATGTTAGCTACTGTCATTACACTGATTGGCTGGCCGGAACGCGTCATCGGGTGCTATATAGCACCCAAAAACACGTGTTCGGCTCAGTCAGCGTCAGGGAGAGCAGAGCGTAGGCAGGGAAAGATAGTGTGTGAAGTGAAATTTAACAGATTTTATTAGAAACAAGATTTGCAAAGACCCAAAAGTCCTTTTAAGGACTACAGTGTGTGTGTGTGTTTAAGAGCAGTAATATATTTTTAGTACCTGCACTCAATTGCTGTTTTAACAACTACCTAAAGCTTTTCATTCAACCAATAATCCTTTTAAGGGCTAGTGTGTGTGTTTGACAGCAGAAATATATTTTTCTTTAATACCTATTAGTGACATATACTGTACATCATCTGCTGACTGTGTATTTTTGTGGAAATTCAACTAATCAGCACCACATTTATTGTCAATAGGGTGTGCGTTTATTCCACATCCATGACATATACAGTCCTCTATCCGCAAAAAAAAATTTGGGGTGGAAATTTAACTAATTTGTGCCACATCTGTGTAAGCGTTTAATCCACATCCGTGACATATAGTGTACTCCATCCACAAATTCTGTTTTTTGGGGAAATTGAAATAATTTGTGCCACATCTTTGTGTGCGTTTAATCCACATCCGTGACATATACCGTATTCCATCCGCAAACTATGTTTTTTGGGGAAATTTAACTAATTTGTGCCACATCTGTGTGTGCATTAAATCCACATTCGTGACATATACTGTACTCCTTCCGCAAACTATGTTTTTTGGGGAAGTTTAACAAATTTGTGCAACATCTAGTCTCCATAGCGTGTGGCTTTCTGTGTCAAATACTGTACCACATCTGAAAACAGTGTCTGATGCGCATATCTAATAATCTGGGCCTAATCTAGTGTCCATAGTCTGTGGCTCTCTGTGTCAAATACTGTACTACATCCGAAAACAGTGTATTTTGGGGAAATGTAATTTATTTGTGCAACATCTAGTGTCCATAGCCTGTGGCTCTCTGTGTAAAATGCTGTGCCACATGTGAAAACAGTGTATTTTGGGGAAATGTAAACTATTTGTGCAACATCTACTGTGTGTGTATGTTAAAGATGTGTGAATTTTATTCTATGTTTGTATCTTTTGGACTCTAACGGGTTAGACTTTTCTTGGAAGCTGTAACAAACTTCTTCTTCTCCTCCAATCTCAGGGGGCCTCCCCTCTCCCTTCTCTGCTGTTCCAGTTGTCTGTCTATGCAAGGCCATGAGGAGAGAGGGGGGGCAGGGGGCAGTGTGGACATTGTTTGTCTTCTATCTCCCCACAGGTGCTTTGAAGAAGATGTGTGTACTGTGAAAGGATGCCTAAGCCAATCACGTAGCTTGATGATATATATATACACATATTATTAACTGTCTATAGCAGGCATGCTCAACCTGCGGCCCTCCAGCTGTTGGAAAACTACAACTCCCATCATTCCCTGACAGCCTACAGCTTTTATCCTACAGAAGGGCCTCGTGGGAGTTGTAGTTTCACAACAGCTGGAGGGCCGCAGGTTGAGCATCCCTGGTCTATAGAGAAGCACCTCCTTGAAGTGTCACACATGACGTATGCAGTATTATTGTTAGGATAACCGCCATTATAAGATGGCGAACACTTAGATGTTTACATCAAGTTCACATTCCAAAGTAGTGCATACTGCGCAGATGCTAGAGCATTATCTCTTCTTCTCTTATCTTTTCTTCCTTTTTAACCAATTAAATAATGCTTGAGCCTCAGGAGAGGACCGCCCTCTTATGAAGATGTATAATTGCTTTTACTTTTAGGAATAAAAGTAGAGATTGCATTGACCAGCTATGTGCCAGCGTCTAGTCTCTCAGCCACGTGTGGATATTAACCCCTTGGGGGTACCTTGATTTGGAGCACCAGAGTGCATCTCAAATGCTCTGATTAGAATGTCTTCAACATGCATTTCATACATATCACTGACATATACTGTACTTTATCTGCAGACGGTGTATGCTAGTCTGTGACATTATCAGGGCTCCATCTCCTGTGCAAAGTGTGCGCATCCCAAATACCTGTTTTAATTTATTGGCACATACACTTACAAATCCTACGCTACTGTACGTGTGACATACTTTTAAGCATATATAACATTTAATATTAAGAAAGCGGCCAGTAAGGTACGTGCAAGTGGCCGAGATGCTGATGGTGCTGGCGATGGCGAACCTTTTAGAGACTGAGTGCCGAAACTGCAACCCAAAACCCACTTATTTATCGCAAAGTGCCCACACGGTCATTTACCCTGAATACTACACTCCAATATAGTATATCTTCCATGTTCCTTATCATTTAGCTATTGCTATAGAGTGCCAGTTCGTGCCATATGTCCAGCTTGGACACCCAGTAGTTATAAGGCACAGAGGGATCACTGATGACGCTGACACTATCTGCTATGTACTCCTTCACCATCTTCCAACTTTTTTCTATCCTTGTGACACTAGGCCGTGCATCAAGGTGAGGGTGCTGGCGGGGTGTCATGAAACTGTCTCATGCCTTGGAGAGTGTTGTCCTGCCTCTGTTGGAACTGGTGTGTGTTTCCCTCATCTCCCCTCCTGGGTTGGCCAAGGAACTACGTACTCTGTCACCAGCGTTGTCAGATGGAAACTTATACAGTCATTTTTGCTCGTCCTCTCCACAACAGGAATGAGAGATGAGAAGTTCTCTTTGTAGCGGGTGTCGAGAAGGGTGAACTAAACAACCCGTAATTGCTGTTGTGCAAAATGCGTAGAATGCGAGGGTCACAGGAAAGACAGCATAACATAAAGACAGCCATGAATGTCAGAGTCCCAACAGAATAGACTTTGCTGTCCTCATCAGGAGGATGACTCTCAATCTCCTTATCCTCTTCCTCCTCTCCTGCCCATCTATGCTGAACAGATGGAATAAACCTGCTATGGTTACTACCCTCTGTAGTGGAGGTAACCGTCTCTTGCTCCTCCTCCTCATCATTATCATCCAATTCACACTCAGAAGACGAACTGAGGGTGGTCTGGCTATCACCCTGTGTAATGTCTTCCCCCTAGTTCCACCTCTTCCACATGTAAAGCGTCCGCCTTCATTGTTAGCAGCATGCGTTTCAGTAGACACAGAAGTTGGATGTTAGGCTGATAATAGCAGAATCTCCACTCACCATCTGTGTTTATCGCTCAAAGCTGCGTAAAACCTCACAGAGGTCAGACATACAAGACCATGTTGCAGCTGGTATTCCACTACTGCCTTCTGCTGCTCACAAAGCCTGGCAAACATTGCAATGTGGAATTCCAGCGCATGCTCACATCACACAACAGTCGGTTAGCTGGCAAACACAAGCTCTGCAGCAGCGTCGGCAACTGTAGATGACTTTCTGAAATGGGCACACACACGGTGCACCTTCACCAGTAGCTCAGGGTAGGTTTTGAGAAATTTCAGAACATGTGGGTTAGGCATGGTATGGCCAGATCCCGGACATTAAAGAGGAATCCACATGGCCATATCAGCATTTGTCCCATGTACAATTTTGCCTTCTTCTCTGGGCAGAAGTTGTTTTCTGCCCAGTAATTAGTATTCTATTATTAGGACAGGTTTTTGAGGGACAATTTCCTGACGTTTTGCTGTGGTCACTGGGCAGAGTTGTCATTCTGCCCGGTGAGGGCTGTGATTAGCTGAGGGCTGGGCCTGTTATGTTCCAGTGTTTGAGTTTTTATTGTTATTTTTTGAGTTTGAGTTTATGACTACGCTGTAAAATATGTTATGGTTATTTATGAGTTCTAAAACAGGCCATGCCATTAGTTTTCCTCCACTCTCGTGTGTTTTTATTTATATTAATGTATAAGTTTGGGATGTTTGCTGTGCATGGTACATATATGCTGTATGATTGCCATGTGTGTGAGCTTGCCGAGCTACAAAGCTGCCAACAAGTTATGGCCATTATCAGACACAACCAACCTGGTTCCTTTTACCCTGCCACCGCCCTGCGGCGGTGTGCTGTTTGTCACCCAAGCAAATGAGTTTCAGCACGGCCTGTTGCCGCTTCCCTACTGCCGTGCTACACTGCTTCCAGCTACTGACTGACGGTTGACTGCTGCTGCAAGAGGAGAATTCAGAGTTTGCAGTGGAGGAGGAGGTGGAGGAGGAGAAGGGGTGGTTGCAGCCACTAATGTAGGTGGTGGCAGAAATCCTGATGGAAGTTGGGCCCACAATCCTTGACGTCTGTAGCATCCCACGGTACGACTCGCCACCGGCCTCCACAATAACTGTGTTGGTCAGGGCACGGGTGATGTTACGGGACACAATTGCTGGTGTAATGCGGGGACAGCACACCAAGAAGAATAGTGGTGTCTGGGGACTGAGTAACGAATGACAGCTGCCGCCATAAGGTTGAGGAAAGCCTCAGTGTCAACAGGCCTAAATGCCAACATTTCCAGGGCCAGAAATTTTGAAAGGTGCGCATTTAGTGCTATGCCCTGTGGGTGGGTGGCTGGGTATTTGCGCTTACGTTCAAAGGCCTGGGGTAAGAACATCTGTATGCTGTGCTTGGACACAGAAGTGGGTGTGCTAGCTGATTGTGCTTGTGAAGGCCCAGCTGCAGGGCGGAGTCATCCAGGCCTGTGTCTAGGACAGAGAATTGGCCAGCACATAACACAGGGGTTTAAGAGGAGGCAGTGGTGTGACCCACAGACACTGATTGTGGACCCAGGGGTTCGGCCCACATTAGGGTGCTTTGATGCCATGTGGCGGATAATGCTGGTGGTGGTGAGGTTGCTGGTGTTCACACCCTACTCATTTTGCCTCCAGTGTACTTTTGGCATGCCAATCCGCAGGGGATACACGTGAGGTACACACTGCGCCGATGGGAAGTGACAGTTCATAGGTTTTACTCACGGTTAGCAGAAAGCCTCCCTGGGCGGCAGCGCAGTGAAGGGGAAGACAGCACGAAATCCTCCGGGGCACGCTCTGTGATAGGGAAGCACCAGCCAAGATGGTGGTTGAGGTGCCCTTGATGACAGTGGTGCTTAGGGTGCTTGTGGCGGATGGGTCCCTTAATGGTATTTGTCGTGACACCAGTTCAGTTAATGGGGGTACAACCAATTGTTGTAGCAATATTGAAGAATGAGGTAGACAGTGGTAGGATACAACTCACAACTTTTACTGTAGCTGGTTCTGGTTGCAGCATAAACATCCAGACAGAATACAGTCTTTGACTAGTTGAGGAAATCCTGTTGATCCACTGTTAATAGGTTTAGTTAGGTCCTGACTCAGGCTTTGGTGAAATAGCACTCTTTTCGGGTATGCTAAGTCCTATAGTTTCCTGTTTCTTCCAAGCTCTTGGGACAGGTAGCTAATCTGTCTTCTATACTTTATGGTGAGGCTGCCTGTAGCTAGATTGTCCTCCACCATGCGCAAACGTGCCCATAAGCCTTAGGTAGTGGCTGTTATCACCGATGATTCACTTACTCTGCTTGGTTCTCTTCCAGGGAGGAAAACGCTCTTCTCTGGCTGCAGACTAGGACTGACAGGAAGACAGGAGGAAAATGCTCTCCTGCTCCTCATACCTTGGTGCTACATCTTCCTGAAACTTGCCAATGTGGTCTGTTATATGTTGGTCTTACAAGCAGGGAGTTAAAAAGGAGAGTTTGTGAACATGTTTTGGGCATAGAAGCAGCAAGAGGAGAGGAGGATTGGAATTTATTAAAAACCCTTCCCAAGCACTTTAAGCAATATCACGCATGCAATGGATCCTTACTGCAAGTGAGGGGGATTGATAGAATCCACATCAATCCACGAGGTGGAAATTGGAAGCGTCTTCTAGCACAGCGAGAGGCTTGTTGGATCTTTAGTCTAGACACTATAACCCCACGTGGACTAAATGAGAGTCTCAGCTTTGCTTCATTCATATAATCATGTTTTGGTGAGGCAGTTTGTGAATTGGCGTTGACAATTTTTCTTTGCTTTGGATTAAAATACACATAGGGCTATACAGCTCTTGTTTTTACTAGGACATTTTAATATTTAGTAGTTTAAACCTGTAGTATGTTGATTATAACATGTATTTTTTATGTTTCATAGAAAGAATACCATCATCAATGTTTTCCATTTTGACATTTTGGAGTCCGTTTCCTGTCCTTTTCTTATTTTTCTGTGATGATCCTTGAAGCTCTATAGAACAGCTACTGGAAAGAAAGTGATGGACCCTCCGGATGTGTGCACGCTTCTTTAATCTTATCTCTTCCTGTTTTAACCAAAAAAAATTTATTTATTTTTTTCTTTTTTGTAATGATTATATACATTTGCATAATTAATTTGCACAATACTATTTATGATTAAGAAATATTATAATTCACTGTATTAATGTTTGTTTTTTTATGATGGATTTGTATCATGATCACATATTTTGAATGTCACACATTATGATTAGATTAGAACCATGGTGGTAGTGATAATATGAACAATAGTAATTATGTATTTATTTATTTATTTTTACAAATTTTGAGTATGGATATGTATTCAAATTATTTACATTTATATTGTATTCACTTTGTCTAGATTTTTTGGTTTTTCTTCACTGAGCACGGACATTTTGAGCACTCTTCTTTTTGCACTACGCACCAGCACTTCAACGTTGATGGCACTTGCACTTGTATTAATTAGGTAGGACAGAAAGTTTTTTTCTAAATAGGTGGACCTACTTGGTTGTCTCATGGTTTCCTTGGGGGAGTATTAAGTGCACGCATCCCTCCCGGTCATGTGACTTTGAGCTCGGTCGCATGATCCGGAGTGATGCGTTTCCTGTTTATGTTACGACATATCCGGTTGGGTGTATGACACGCTTGGGAGTCCGCTTACGTGGCGGGAGCGCTGGTCACGTAGGCATGCTCACGGACGCTTCCAATTGACGTCAGGATGGTTGGATTAACGTTGATGGAAACACATGTTGATACACAGGTGTGACTACGTTTTTAATTATTTGGGTATATATGAGTGTAGAGCTGACCGAGCATTCAGCATTCCCCAGATGAAGCGATAAGAAGCGAAACGCGCCTCGGGAGAGAGGAGCAGGCACTATTTGCACTTTTCATGTGAGTGGTTACATTTTGTATCCCCTTATGCTTTATGTGTTTATGAGGGCGTTGGTTATAGTTTATACCACCTTGTATAGATATTAAATGGGGTACCATGGTTTGGCCTTGTGATTCTAACTACAATTTTGGTACAAAGCATAACGGGATTTGCACTCTTTAAGCTGTTACATTAGCCAACTGTACTCCTCTTTTTGGGCATATGTTAGCCCAGTGTATTTTTCTCACCACTGTACCTGTATTTTTAACGATGGTTTAACCCCTTAAGGACACGGCCCTATTTCACCTTAAGGACCAGGCCATTTTTTCAAAATCTGACCATTGTCACTTTATGTGGTGATAACTTTAAAACGCTTTTTCTTATCCAGTCCATTCTGAGATTGTTTTTTCGTCACATATTGTACTTCATGACAGTGGTAAAATGAAGTCGAAAAATTTCATTTTTATTTATAAAAAAATACCAAATTTACCAAAAATTTTGAAAAATTTGCAATTTTCCATGTTTCAATTACTCTACTTCTATAATACATAGTAATACTGCCAAAAAAGTTATTGATTTACATTCCCCATATGTCTACTTCATGTATCGATCATTTTGGGAATGCTATTTCATTTTTGGGGACGTTACAAGGCTTAGAAGTTTAGAAGCAAATCTTGAAATTTTTCAGAAATTTTCAAAAACCCACTTTTAGGGACCAGTTCAGGTCTGAAGTCACTTTGTGAGGCTTACATAATAGAAACCACCCAAAAATTACCCCATTCTAGAAACTACACCCCTCAAGGTATTCAAAACTGATTTTACAAACGTCATTAACCCTTTAGGTTTTCCACAAGAGTTAATGGCAAATAAAGATAAAATTTCAGAATTTCGATTTTTGAAAAATTTTCCGTTTGAATCCATTTTTCCAGTAACAAAGCAAGGGTTAACAGCCAAACAAAACTCAATTTTTATTGCCCCGATTCTGTAGTTTTCAGAAACACCCTATATGTGGTCGTAAACTGCTGTATGGCCAAACTGCAGGGCGCAGAAGGAAAGGAGCGCCATATGGTTTTTGGAAGGCAGATTTTGCTGGACTGTTTTTTGACACCATGTCCCATTTGAAGCCCCCGATGCACCCCTAGAGTAGAAACTCCATAAAAGTGACTCCATCTAAGAAACTACGCCCCTCAAGGTATTCAAAACCAGTTTTACAAACTTTGTTAACCCTTTAGGTGTTCCACAAGAGTTATTGGCAAATGGAGATGAAATATCCGAATTTCTATTTTTTGTTACCTTGTCTCAAAAAAAGTGTAATATAGAGCAACCAAAAATCATGTTTACCCTAGAATAGTACCAACAAAACTGACACCTTATCCCGTAGTTTCCAAAATGGGGTCACTTTTTTGGAGTTTCTACTGTAGGGGTGCATCAGGGGGCTTCAAATGGGACATAGTGTCAAAAAACCAGTCCAGCAAAATCTGCCTTCCAAAAACCATATGGCGTTCCCTTCCTTCTGTGCCCTGCCGTTTGGCCATACAGTAGTTTACGACCACATATGGGGTGTTTTTGCAAACAAGAGAATCAGGGCAATAAATATTGAGTTTTGCTTGGCTGTTAACCCTTGCTTTGTTACTGCAAAAATGGATTAAAATGGAAAATTTGCAAAAAAATAGCTGTTTTGGGACTGTTTTTATTTTTTGTTATTTACATAGTTGAACTGACAGGTTAGATTGTGTGCTATTTCTATAGAGCAGGTTGTTACGGACGCGACAATACCAAATATGACTACTTTTGGGGTTTTTTGTTTCAGTTTTACATAATAAAGCCTTTTTGAAAATATTTTTTTAGTGTCTCCACATTCTGAAAGCCATAGTTTTATTTTATTTTTTGGGCGACTGTGTTATGTAGGGGCTCATTTTTTGCGGGATGAGATGGCGGTTTGATTGGCACCATCTTGGGGTGCATATGACATTTTGGTCGCTTGCTATGACACTTTTGTGATGTAAGGTGACAAAAATGGCTCTTGACGCCGTATTTATTTTATTTTTTTGCTGTGTTCAGCTGAGGGGTTAGGTCATGTGTTATTTATATAGATCAGGTTGTGACGGACGCGGCGATACATAATATGTATACTTTTTATTTATTTATATAAGTTTTACACAATAATATAATTTTTAAAACAAAAAAATCATGTTTTAGTGTCTCCATAGTTTGAGAGCCATATATATTTTTTTTTTGGGCGATTGTCCTATGTAGGGGCTCATTTTTTGCGGGATGAGATGGCGGTTTGATTGGCACCATCTTGGGGTGCATATGACTTTTTGATCGCTTACTATTACACTTTTTGTGATGTAAGGTGACAAAAAAATGGCTTGTTTGACAACGTTTTTATTTTTTATGTTTACGGCGTTCATCTGAGGGGTTAGGTCATGTTATATTTTTATAGAGCAGGTCCTTACGGACGCGGCGATACATAATATGTATACCTTTTTTATTTATTTTGGTTTTACACAATAATATCCTTTTGAATGAAAAAAAACATGTTTTAGTATGTCCATAGTCTGAGAGCCATATATTTTTCAGTTTTTAGGCAATTGTCTCAGGTTGGGTATCATTTTTGCGGAGGAGGTGACGGTTAGATTGGCACTATTTGGGGGTCATATGACTTTTTGATCGCTTGCTATTACACTTTTTGTGATGTAAGGTGGCAAAAAAATGGCTTTTGACAAAGTTTTTATTATTTTTTTTACAGTGTTTACTTGAGGGGTTAGGTCATGTGATATTTTTATAGAGCAGATTCTTACGGACGTGTAGATACCAAATATGTCTACTTTTTAATTTTTTTTTTACATTTAACACTAAAAAGCATTTTTGAAACAAAAAAATCATGTTTTAGTCTGAGAGGCATAGTTTTTTATTTTTGGCCAATTGTTTTAGGTAGGGGCTCGTTTTTGCGGGATGAGATGGCGGTTTGATTGGTACTATTTTGGGAGGCAAACGCCTTTTTGATCGCTTTGTATTACACTTTTAGTGATGTAATGTGCCAAAAAATGGCTTATTTACACCATTTTTTGGGTTTTTTTTATGGCGTTCACCTGAGGAGTTCAGTCATGTGATATTTTTATAGAGCAGGTTTTTACGGACGCGGCGATACCTAATATGTGTAGTGTATTTTATTTTTTTGTTTTTATTCAGTGTTATGTGTTTTTTCATTTTTACTTTTTTCACTTTTTACATTTTTTTACCCAGACCCACTTGGTTCTGAAAGATCCAGTGGATCTGGTGTCTGTATAATACAGTACAGTACACTATATAGTGCACTGTACTGTATTTTGTACTTTAGAAAGTCTGAATAGACCTTTAGCAGGTCTATTCAGACTTTCAGCACCATGGAGAGCAGGGCGCTTCTGAAAGCGTCCTGTCTCCATGGCAACCATCACCCCCTGCCATAACTGGGCAGGGGTGATGAATAGGGAGGAGTGGAGCACCCTCCCTCTTCGATCCCATCCTGTTGGGGGCTGCAAAGGCACAGCAGCCCCCGATGGGAGAGGGAGGGAGCGCTCCTCCCTGTTAACCCTTCCATACCGCGGTCCGTACGGACCGCGGTACGAAAGGGTTAAGCGGCTGGCATCTGCAGCACAGATGCCAGCCGTTTCTATCAGAGTGTCAGCAATGTGCTGACACTCTGATAGAACCACTAGACACCAGGGATAGATTACAGGGGAGGCGGGCGGGGATCGCAATCGCGATCCCGCCCGCCGCACCGCCCGCCTCCCGCCTGCCTCGCGCCGCCGCAACCACCCCCTGCACCCCGCAGCCACAGTATGATTGGGGGCTGCAGGGGGTTAAAACTGTTTGGGGGCATTAACTCTCTGATCCCGCGGTCATAGACCGCGGGATCAGAGATCATAAGCGCTGCAAACCGCAGGTCTGAATTGACCTGCGGTTTGCAGCGATCGCCTATATGGGGGTCACAGGACCCCCCTGGGCATTGTAACAAGGTACCTGCTGAATGATTTCAGCAGGTACCTTGTTCCGATCACTGCCAGCTGAGCAGCAGTGATCGGAACAACTCATGACGTACCGGTACGTCATGTGTCCTTAAGGACTCGGGAAACATGCCGTGACCGGTACGTCATGTGTCCCAAAGGGGTTAATTATGTATTTAATAAAGATTTATATATTTTATTACTGCATTAGTGCTTTCTTTGGTTTAATTGTGAAGGGACCTGGTTGCAATACATACCGCAGTCCCATATATTGTAGGTGTTAATCTTCCTGAAACTTCAGTCTACCTGCATCTCTAGGGATGACCTGAACTCTTCACTCTCTCAGGACTGACTGACAGAACCCCCACACTAGGCCTGACTACGGTATTTATATGGACTAAGTGCTATCCCCATCTAGTGGTGGGATGTATAAATTACACTGGACCAGCCTATGAACAGGGATTCAACAGGTGTATAAATGCAAAATGACATGCAACACAGAAATACAGTCTACAGTAATTTTGCAGTTCCCACGTGTCTTGAGTGGGACGCTGCATACTGTCTTCCCCCATTATGTTTCCGGGTTTGAGTTTTTATTATTATGGTTGGAGTTAGAGTTTGTGAATAGGATGGAAAAGATGTTATGGTTATTTATGAGTTCTTATTTTGGTATGGCACAGTTTGCAAATTGCAATTCTCTTATTGTCCGCACTTTTCTCAAAAAAGCGCCAGACTGCGGAACACCTACCTCTTGGCAACGGAGATTTCCCAAGGGGGAAAAGTTGCGGGCCTGTTTGGTGTGGCCTGCCTTCTCCCTTTTGCCACCCCACAGCCTCTTCCAGTGCTGTGGATCCCCCCCCCCTCTGTCCTGCTGTCCTCGCTCGGTTTGCCACCTTTCCAGGTTGGGTCAGTGATGTCATCGTCCCCCATCTCCTCTTCCACTTCCTCACTCTGGTCATCCTCCTGACTTGTGTTGACCTAACAAGATCCTCACTTCTTAACAACTGTGTCTCATCCGCATCATCCACCTCGTGAAACACTAATTGCCATTCCCCACCGTCATCTTCTTCTCACTGTGGATGCTGAGCAGTTTGGGGATCAGTGCACAAGATCTCCTCATGTCCCTCTTCAGGGAGGTTCAGCTCACCTGCAGGCCCTCAGCTACAATCTTTTACAGGGCAATCAATAAATTGTTATCGTGGCCAGTGTTTTTGATAATATCTCTGCAATGTCCTTGCACTGGCAGCTGGGGGGTGACGTAACTCGTTAGCACGAAAGTGTCACGAGGGTGTCAGAAGCCACGTCTGACTCCGTTATACCCGGGGTCAGGAAGTCGCAGTGGTAGCTTTCTGTGTTTGCCTCGTAATCCTTTTTGTCTCACTCAGGGATCCGTAGCTTCTTCTCCTCAGCTGTTTCTTGTCTGTCACTCCCAACCTCCTTATATTCCCCCTTCTTACTTCTCTGGTTGCCAGATATAGAGCTTCCTGCCTGGACTTCTATACTGACCCACTGGAGCTGTGTAGCTGTTGTTCCTGGTTGTTGTACCAGAGCGTTACCCTCTGGATCCCTGTTGGGCTTTTGTTGTCCGCTGTTGTCGCCCTTCAGTTAATCAGTTTATGTTTTAGCTTTGCAACCATACTCCCCCCAGAACCCAAAGACTTTGGTTTCCAGGAAAATTCTCCGCCGGTAATCGGAATAACTCTGTCGAATCGTGTGTCAGATCGTTTTTAAACCAGGCTACAAATTTCATCTTAGATTAATGAAAACATTTTTGGCAAATGCTTTCAGTGTGGTTCTTCTGGTGCCAGTCAAAGAATTTCACCTATAGCAGCGCAATACAGAAACCTCCAGCCGTCCATCTTAATCATGGCCCCAGTTCTGAAAAAAAAAAACATTCTTGGCAGCACTTGCACTTTATATACAATTTGAATATACAGGAAAGAATGTTTCCTAACAATTTTTTCTGTAAAATAGATTTTTTTTTGGGGGGGTTTTGTGCGTATTTTTGTCAGTCTGTAAAAGTGGTGTACAACTCGGACAACATGGTTCCTAGCAGCGACCTGGGAGTCCAAGATGCATCCAGACATTGTCCCTATGCTGTTACTGATCCATTTCGGTGGTGTTTCTGTCACTCTCTGACCTTTTCCAATGGACCAGGCACCCTCCCCTCTTCAAAGCAGGGGGTGCCTGGTTGTCTCCCATTGACTTCCATTATACTCGGGTGCTCGGCCGAGCTCACGAACATAGCAATGTGTTCGGCCCGAACATCCGAATACTTTGCAGACTAGCTGACATTGATACCTCTAGTCTGGTACCTGGTACCAAGAGCTTTGTCTGGCTGCGAAATCTGGCCCTAGAGAGGGAATTCACCTAGACTGATTCATCTAGAATTCCAGACTCTACCACTGGCTTAGATGGGTGGAAGTCTGAGTGGCGTGTTACTTTGTCCGCCTAATGTGTACCAGGCTGAAGATTTAATCCAGTGTGGATACCTTGGAGAATGGGAGACCGCAGAACCATCTCCTGTATTAAAACCACCACAGTGGCTCCCCCAGCCACCGAATCAAGTCCTGGAGCCGTTCATTTGCACTCCTACCACCCTATCCCTACCCTCCTACCTCCCAGTTCGACAAGGGGGATAACCCTGCACCACTAGTGCCTTTGCAAAGTCTACAGGTGATCAGTGCCACCATAGTTACTCCTGGTGCCCCTGAGCCTCCAAATATATTCGAAGCACCACCTGAACCCGCCAATCGTGACCACCGCCCTGATGTGCATGGGAAAAAGGAGGAGTCCACTGATACTGCTCCGTGCACTCCGGAACCACCAAAAAAATCTGGAGCTTCTTGCTATGAAAGACTAAGGGTCTATCCTTTCTTGCTGTCCGGAGAATCTGTCACCTATCAGGAAAAGACCAAGGCTCACAGAGGATCCTCCAAAAGAGGTTGATCTGGCAATTAAATGTTCTGCCACAGAATGCCACCAGAAGATCGCAAATGAAGCTTCTGCTGGAATTACATCTGAAGAGAGTACCACTGCTATCTGTGACACCGATGAGGATGTCACAGAGCTTAAAGAAGGACTTTTGCACACTCAAGTATGGGACCCAGAAGAAAGTCCAGCCACGCCCCTCTCTAAAGCGGGAAACTCTAGCCCTGCCTACAGGGAACAGTACTGCAGTGTAAGGAGAGGAATTGGAAGATCCTTCCTAAAAGCACCGCCTTTTTCTCCAGTCGTCATGGACAGTGAACAGCAAGGCAAGATGGCTCTCCCAAAGCCCAACTGAGGAGAGACGGTCTGGGGCGACAACCTGCCCTTACTGCGGGAGAACGGTGGATGCAGATGTTCCTCCAGCAGAGCTGACTGAGCCCCAGAAAAAGGATCCAGGACTCCTGCAGGTGGAAAGAAATTTTGCACAGGGTGCAGGCACTGCAAGAAGCTGTTGACAATTTCCAAGGTGGCAAGAATGAGAAGAAGTATCTGATGTTGGAGGAGTATCTGACTAAGGAGCTACTGGCCCTAGATTCAGTAGACCCTGAAGGCCGTTCTGATGTACGCCAGTCTAGGAGAGATTGTGTCAGAAGAGTCCAGAACATTCTAGAAACTAAAAACTTAAGATAATCCTAGAATGGAGCCAGTTGGAAACTCCCAAGAACTAATGGAAATGTGTGGCACGATGGAAGAAAGCCATGGAGCATCCAGCTCAGCTGCACCAGTGAGACTCGAAGACCCCCAGCAAGAGGCACTATCTACCCGGGGATGTATTGGCCGCCTACAAGAGACGGAAGATGGTGTGCTGAGGTACCGCGACAAACCAGATCCCGAACCAGAGCCTCTCATACCTGGACTGCACGCACCTCCAACTATTGGACAGCAGATGGGGAATGTGGCCCTGGCAGCCCTAGTGTACAGCGCAACAATTGTGATGTACCAGCTGCCCTGGAAATCCCGGCCACAAATGGTGAAGAAGATCCATCCGGAGTTATCCCTCAGGCCATATAATGAGGAGCCCTATCTACCGGCCCCACTGCAGCCTGAGGTTCTGGACCATCTCAGTATGGCAGGAGCATCCACTCCCATCAGGCAGAAAGTCATGGCAGCTATGAAGAGCACCACCACCAGGACCTTAACTAGAAGCGACAGTAGGTGTCGCCAAAGCACCGCCGTTGAGGCAAGGATGAAATACCAGAGGCAGGACAAACCTCTCATCTAGTTCAGCAGCAGCTCCAGCAGCGAGGAGGAACTGAAATCCCTCCTCTAAAGAGCTGTTTCTCCAGTATCATCTCTAGTTAAAGAGGGGCGTATTTCAGTAAAAAAAGAAAAATATATACGCACTGCACTGTTGCAGTTATTTCTGGTGAAAGCCTATAGTGACGTATTTTAGTAAAAAAAGAAAAATATATATGCACTGCACTGTTGCAGTTATTTCTGGTGAAAGCGTATAGTGGCGTATTTTAGTAAAAAAAGAAAAATATATACGTACTGCAGTGTTGCCGTTATTTCTGTTGAAAGCATATAGGGGGGTATTTCAGTAAAAAAAGAAAAATATATAGGCACTGCACTTTTGCAGTTATTTCTGGTGAAAGCGTATAGGGGCGTATTTTAGTCCAACAAGAAAAATATATTCTCTGGTCACTTCTGCAGTTATTTCTGGTGAAAGCGTATAGGGGCGTATTTCAGTACTACAAGAAAAATATATTCTTAGTACACTGTTGCAGTTATATCTGGTAAAGTCTTTACTGGCGTATTGCAGTAGAAAAAGAAATATACATTCGCCATTCGCTGGTGCACTTATATCTTGAAAAACCTTTATTGACATATAGCAGTAGAAAAACAAAAATATATTCAACGTTCATTGTTGCAGTTATATGTTGTTAAGCCTTCAGTGTATTTCTGTAGAAAAATAAAGATATATTCAGCGTTCTGCGCTGCAGTCATATGTGGGAAATTCCTTTTTGTGGTATGGACCGAACTACGTTGTGGTGAAATTTCGTATTTACGTTTCACACACTGCGCGCTTACGTGAAGACGTCCATAAGAGCGGCGTAGCAATACAGGTGAATATACTATGCACTAACCCTGCACAAAAATGCAAACCAATTCACACCAGTCTGCATCTATCTGCGGTATTGCTTACTGAACACTACGGGAACTTTTCTGCAGCACAGAAACCACACGAGGACTGCGTCTCAACGAGGATCTACTTCCTCCACTAAGTCTCGTTCACTTCAGATCACTCCGCCTCAGGCGCCGTTGGTTTTTAAAACTGACAGACAGCCTATTACCCTCTGTTGAAAAGCCTTTACTGGTGTATATATGTGGAAAAAGAAAAATATACTCGGTGTTCACTGTTCCAGTTATATGTGGTAAAGCCTTTAGAGGCATATATCAGTAGAAAAATAAAAAAATAGTCGGCGATCAGCGCTGCAGTTATATGCAGTAAAATCTTTTGAATTATTTCATTGGAAAAAAAATCTTGTATTCTGCGTTAAGCGCTATACTTATATGCAGTAAAGTCTTTTTTGAAATATTTCGGTGGAAATATAAATTTCCACCTCCTCCATTAACTTCTTCATCTCTTCATTAACATCGGAAACACTACAAAAAGGGTATTACAGCATGATACCACAATACATTTGATATGACACTTAGCAAGAGTTTAAAGTGCCCACATATAGCATCAAGATAAATCAGGCGCGGTTTAGCCTTTTAACCGCATACATTTTTGGTATGCATTAAATGGAGGGCAAAAATAGGATGTGAACCCAGCCCTAGTGTCAGAATAAGCACCAGTACACAGCGGAGCAGGGTGGCGGAGAGGGGAGGTCGCCATGTACTGCCAGAGCACTACCTGGTCCTGGTGAGGATTGAGGATTGTGTTTCCCAAGGATTATTTTTGCACTGGGAAATACAGGGCACAGTATAATACACTAGAATCTATATAATGTAAAGATATTAGCCCTATCCCTGAATAATAATACAATTAGGTGGTCATTTATTATATAGAAATGCATCCATGTTAGGCGTATTTCTGACACAGATTGTGGCGCAAAGGTCCTTAGCACCGCAATCTGCATATTTTTCCCGCTCATGCCAGGTCTAAAAAAGGTGGCGTGGGCAGGGAAAGGGATACAGTTATGGCCATCCAGTTATTGGATACCAACACCATACATTGACCGGATAACACCTCTGTACAGTTACCGGATAACACTGCCATACCGTGACCGGATAGAAGGGTATAGGAGGGCACAGTACAAGGAATGACTAGGGGCACTGCACAGGGTGTGGTAAGAGGGCACAATGCAGGGTATAAGGGGGCACAGTACGGGGTGGGGGGCACAGTCACATGACCCTGTGACATTAGAAGGTCCTTATGGTGAATGCGGTTCATACGCCACCATAATAAGAGGCAGAGGAGTGAGACAGGGGTGTGAGACAGGGGTGTGATTATGTGGCTAGAGATAGAAAATGTAACTGTCGGCCAATACAGGCCCCAAAAATTAGCCAATAGGCATTCACATGACAGCAAAGAACTTTGGATTTTGTGGCTGGAGGTACATTAGGCGGTCACAGGATAAAAATGTAACTGTCGGCCACTACAGGCCCCAAAAATGAGGCATTTACCTTACAGAAAAGGCATTTTATGCCGCTGTATATACATAAGGCCAAAACCATCCTTTGTTCTGAGTGGTGGCGGATATGTGTGTGCTGGCATGAGGAAATTTAATTACACGTGGTCTTCACAGGTGTTGAATTCCTCCGAGATCCATGCCTCATTCATTTTTAGAAATGTGAGGTAGTCTACACTGTCGTGAGCTAGACGAGTGCGCTTATCGGTCACGATCCCCCCTGCTGCGCTGAACGTCCTTTCGGACAGGACACTCAGCGAGGGGCAAGCCAAGAGTTCCATGGCAAATTGTGCCAGCTCTGGCCACAGGTCAAGCCAACACACCCAGTAGTCGAGGGGTTCCTCGCTTTTTAGAAAGTCCACATCAGCCGTTAACCCGATGTAGTCGGACACTTGTCGATCTAGGTGTTCCCTGAGGCTGGATCTGGAGGACTACTATCGATGGGTTGGCTGAAAAAATGATCTCCTATCCGAAGTGACCAACACATCTTTAAACCGACCTCTTTATGCAGGCGCGGTAGGATTGGTACCCACACCTGTTTCGCTGTGGGTGGAAATTCCTCTGTAAGTGCCCGCAACAGCAGAATGCAGCATCTCTCGCAGAAAGGCCTGGAAATGCTGCATTCTGACAGCCCTCTGTGATTCTGATAACATGTCCACCATTTTGTGTTTGTACTGGGGATCTCAGTACATTGCCACCCAGTACAGGTCCTTGACCTTTAACCCCTTAAGGACCGGAAGTTTTTTATTTTTTGAGTTTTTGTTTTGTGCTCCCTGCCTTCCCAGAGCCATAACTTTTTTTATTTTTCGGTTCACATAGCCATATGAGGGCTTGTTTTTTGCGGGACAAGTTGTTCTTTCCAACGACACCATTTAATATTGCATATGATGTAGTGGGAAGCGGGGAAAAAATTCCAAATGGGGTGAAATTGCAAAAAAAAAGCAATTCCACCACAGTTTTGCGGGTTTTTAAATTCCGACGTTCGATGTGCGATAAAACTGACCAGTTACTTTTACTCTACAGGTCAGTACAAATCCGGCGATACCCTGTATGTATAGGTTTTCTTGCGTTTTAATAGTGAAAAAAAAATTCAAAAGTGGGAAAAAATCTGTTTTACTTTTTTGTCACCATGTTTTGACCCCTAGAACTTTTTTGTAATTATATTTACAGAGCTGTTTGGGGGCTCTTTTTTGCGTCATAATTTTAACTTTTTATTGATACCATTTTGGGGTGTGTATGACTTTTTGATCACCTTTTATGTAATTTTTTGTGGAAAATAAAGCGACCAAAAATGGCGAATACTCCATTTATGTTATGTTTTTTTATTTATTTATTTTTAAACTTTTTTTTTACACTTTTATATAGTTCCAATAGGGAACTATAACTTACAATCATTTGATTGCGATTATCTTACATTCCAATGCAATAGCATTGGAATGTATGAAAAAATCGCATATTTCCTATGAAGCCTATTACAGGCAAGGCTCCATAGGAAATACTACAGAGCTGCCTGGGTTTCATTTATAGAAACCCAGGCTACTACAGGTGCACTCCGGCTCCTCCGATCGCCACACGGGGGAGTCGGAGCGCAAACCGAAAGTAAAACTTTCGGTTTGTGCACACTCAGATGCCGTGGTCAGGATTGACCACGGCATCTGAGGGGTTAAATGTCCGTGATCGGCATTGCTGCCGGTCGCGGACATTAGCCGCGGGTGTCTGCTACAAGAACCATGTGGACACCCGCGGCTAAGGCGCCTGCATGAAGCAGGAGCGGGCGGCATCTTTAGAGACAGGATACAGGACGAACGGGTACATCCTGTATCCTTAAGAGGTTAAAGGGATTCTGTCACCACTTATAAGCCCTATGAGCTAAACATATGCTCATGTCCAGGGTAGCATTCTGATTTCTAAGGTGGCCTCCTTATAAAAGCTATTTGTGGCTTTATTCTGCAAAAAAACTGGTTTTACTAACCTGTCAATCATTGAATTAAGGTGCCCAAGGGGAGTTCCGTGGATCCATGGTGCCTGGCTGCACCCATCGCAGTTCGTGCCCAGCGCCGCCTTCCCAGCGTTCAGCCCAGCCTACTACTCTGTGTCGCCTCTCCCTCTTCCTCTCTTCCCCTTCTCCCGCTTTGAGATCCCACGCGTGCGCACAGGCTCAGCCAGTGTTCAGGTCATCCCAGGGTTGAGTGAAGTGCCGGCGCATGCGCACTTCGCAAGAAGAAGCCGATGCCAGCAGTCCGTACGGGCGCATCAGGCTGAAAGCAGTGCAGGACCGGTGTCGCTCTTGGCTTCCAGGCACAACAGCTGCAGCATAGCATGGTAGCGTCTCACCTGGGACGTCGAATAGGTTCTGGGGAGCTTGAGCGGTGCAGCGGAAAAGGCGGTAGCAGTGGAAAAGGAAGAGTCAGCCGAAGAGGAGATGGAGGATGGAGTAGGAAGAGAAGGAGAAGAGGCAGACCTGCATGCAATCCGTGGCAGTAACTTATAAAGGTTGTGCTCTTTGAAAACGCCAGAGTGATCTTTTATGCATCACAGATGTGGATTTCTTCTTTTTTATTACAGGAGATTGTCTGTTGCTTTCATTAGAAGCTGAGCGAGACTTGGTTCTCCTTGATCTTGCCAAAGATTTAGAATGTGACTTCTCTGTCTGTGTCACCGATTTAGAGCGAGAGCGCTTATTTTGTGAGGCTGATTTAGATGTAGATTGCTTTCTGTCTATGAATCGTGAACGCAAATGCTCACGTCTGCTTTTCACTCCTGAAATGGGATCTGTCTTTGTACGTACAGACTTGGGTTGTTGACATGCAATATTTGTCATGGACATTGGCGGTGAACTTTTCCATGTGGTTTCCAGAAAAGGCTGAGCAATATGAAGGTGCTCCACTGTTGAAGACTGGGAAGAACTATGATCCTCCTGGGGGCAATAAACAACTGCAGATGGAACTAAAGGTTCTTGCAAAGTATCTGAAATTAACTCTTCCTCTGTTGAAGGAACCTCCTTTATAGAACGTTCAGAAGATACTTCCTTTACAGAATTAAACTCATTGTCAAACGGTTGACTGGAAGGCTCACATTTCTGCGGTGTCTCATCAGAACTACATGAATCAGAAGGCTTGTTGTCAGTGAAGATTTAGGATTTAATATGATAAACTGTGTGAGAACTGCAAAGCTGGGAAGGGCTTGAAGAATGCTCCAATTGAGATCCTGAAGGCATTTCTACAAGCTGCACTTCTGTCCAGGAACATTATTCTTTAACTGACTCCTTGGGAATTAAGCTGCTTTCTGATGAACAAGTTTTCAGAATATTTGGGCAAGGAACCTCTTGCACATAGTAGTGGTTAGGACACTGCCTGAAGTAAGAAGTTTGTCCCCCTATTAATTCATCAGTTCTGAAGGAGTGTACTTGGCAGGGTCTGCGGGCTCTGTCGAGACATACATTCCCCATGATGACCCAACCCACTGTAAGTTTCTGGGCATATGGAGAGTTGAAAGGGCCATTGCGAAGTTCAAGGACCTTATGAGCCTCAAGAATGTCTCTACCTAGCAAGAGTAAGATCTCAGCATGGTTATCAAGGGGAGGAATCTCTCTGGCTATGTTCCTGAGAGGAGTGTAATGCTGTGCGGCTTCAGGTGTGGGAATATCATCCCTTGCGTCCGGCAATTTGTCACACTCTATAAGGGCTGGAAAAGAGAGTTTTTTATCTCCTTTGATGGGCTTCAAGGTGAAACCGTTAGCTCTTCTTCCTGAGGTTGTCACAAGACCAAAGCATGTTCCTAGGGTGTAGTTTCTCCCTCCATCCTGAACAGATCAAAGATCTTAGGGCTAGCTAGGGAACGATGACTTTGGTCATCTAGAATAGCATACATTCTTATGGTCTTCTCTGGTTGTGCAGTAGGAAACACATCCACAAGGCAAATCTTAGAACAAGACTTACCGCACACAAGTCCTTCTCCGCATACTTTTGTGCATTTGGGCGGGACAGTATTGGTTGGTCGGTTGGCACTCTCCCCGCCTTGATCGGAATGAGGCTTGCGCCAGCTAACTGGTTCTAGGTTCCGCCTGATTGGTCCCGGGTGAACAGCGGACACATGTAGATCACTATTACATTCAGAACACTTGACTGGAACCTTACAGTCTCTGGCGAAATGCTCAGTGGATGCACAGCATCTGAAGCAGATATTATGACTCCTTAGGAACTCCTTACGCTTAGCTATGAAGACACGGCATTTCCTTAAAGGATGTGGTTTATCATGGATAGAGCAATGATGATCGGGTTACTTGGGGCTTTCATTTCCATTGGAAGCGGCTGCATTAGTAGGGTTTCTCTGTCTGGGACTGAAAGTCCTGTGTCTCTGTTTAGTAGAGCCAAAGATGTTGGTTCCCAAGGTGTTGAAGCTTGGATCGTTTTTAGCTCTAGCTAAGTCCTTGATGAACTTACAGAAGAATGAAAATGGTGGAAAGGGAACACAATGTTGCTCTTTGTATTTTGAACCTATTGTTGCCCATTGGTCTTGAATATTGAGGGGTAATTTCTCCACGATCAGGCCCACACCATGGGAGGTATTATGAAAGCTTTCCCATGGGAGACGAAGGCCTTTGACTGGTTCGTAGATATGAACGGTTTTGAGTCTTTTAACACAGTTTGACAATCATGGACCTAGCCATCTAATTAGTAAATCAAGTTCTTGCATAGGCGGTACACCAAGGGTTTGAACTGTTGTCTTGAAGGTGGCCTTCCAACTTCTATAGTTCTCTGGGCGATCATCAAAGTTCGTAAGGCTAGTACTGATGAGGTCCTTGAGGATGAGGTACTTAGTGATTTCTGATGCGTCATTTCTTTTCTGCATCATGGCGATGGGAACTTCTCCCTCGCTGGTGTTGTTGGCACCATCTGATACCCTATGTTTGGGGGTTGGAAGATGGAATAGAGTGGCAGCTGGGTTAAGCGTAAGTGAAGGCTTCACATCTGGTAATGTTGACGCCAGCGTTTTGGTTGCTATGCAACAAGTCTCAGGAGGTTTTATGTGATTTCATGAGCTTGAAGCGGCTTGGTCTCTAATGGCGCCTGAAATATTGTGTAAGGTGCCAGGGGTTTGAAAGAAAGAGAAATGTCCTTTGAACTGGGGTCAACTGTATAGTTAACAGCTGCCTCTTTATCTACTCGCATGAGTGCAGCAGGCTGGCGTGCAGAGGCCAAATCTTTTGGTGCAAATGCATTGACTTTGCTTTGGTCTAGGACGAATTGCAGGGTACGCCCTTGTGAGTCATTAGGTATCTTGAACATAGGATGATAAGCTTCTTCTTCAGCAGCTTCTTCAAGAACTCTGAGTTCCGCCATGGCTGCTGCTTCTTCCCTTTCCTTCTGAAGGATGTCCAACTCAGCTTCAGCCTTGGATTTGGTCGCTTGCGTCTGAGCCTGTATGGCTGCTTGATTAGTTTGAGATTGGGCTTGAATAGCTTGCGCTTGAGCCTGTATAGCTGCTTGATTAGCTTGAGATTGGGTTGTGTCTCTGCGACTTGTGCCTTAATGGCTGCTTCCTTTCTAATGCAGTGAGCTTGTACCTTCGCTGCTTCTGCTTTTGGGCGTGCCAACACCAATGAGGTACTCAGCGAAGAGTGCTGTGAGCGAGACTTTAGTGATGAGGACTGAGCAATAGATTTCGAGGAACGGGATGAAGCCTTGGAGTGCCTTGAAAAGTTAGAATAGCGGGACACAGTTTCATATTGTTATGATTAGAGATGAGCGAACACCTGGATGTTCGGGTTCGAGAGGTTCGGCTGAACTTCCGGAAAATGTCCGGGTTCGTGATCCGAACTCAACCCGAACTTCATCCCGAACCCGACCCCCATAGAAGTCAATGGGGACCCGAACTTTTGGGCACTAAAAAGCCTGTAAAAGACTCCCGGAAAGGGCTAGAGGGCTGCAAAAGGCAGCAAAATGTAGGTAAATCCCCTGCAAACAAATGTAGATAGGGAAATGAATTAAAATAAAATAAAATAAATAAAAATTAACCAATATCAATTGGAGAGAGGTCCCACAGCAAGGAATCATGCGTCATATCATCCACCACTGGAGAAGGCCACTCTCATTTATTTGGGACCAGCACCCAGACAGAGGATACAGGTCCCACAGCAAGGAATCATGCTTCATATCAACCACCACCGGAGAAGGCCACTCTCATGTATTTTGGACCAGCACCCAGACAGAGGATACAGGTCCCACAGCAAGGAATAAGGCGTCATATCAACCACCACCGGAGAAGGCCACTCTCATTTATTTTGGACCAGCACCCAGACAGAGGAGAGAGGTCCCACATCAAGGAATCATGCGTCATATCAACCCCCACCGGAGAAGGCCACTCTCATTTATTTTGGACCAGCACCCAGACAGAGGAGAGAGGTCCCACATCAAGGAATCATGCGTCATATCAACCCCCACCGGAGAAGGCCACTCTCAGTTATTTTGGACCAGCACCCAGACAGAGGAGAGAGGTCCCACATCAAGGAATCATGCGTCATATCAACCCCCACCGGAGAAGGCCACTCTCATTTATTTTGGACCAGCACCCAGACAGAGGATACAGGTCCCACAGCTAAGAATCATGCCTCATATCAACCATCAACGGAGAAGGCCACTCTCATTTATTTGGGACCAGCACCCAGACAGAGGATACAGGTCACACAGCAAGGAATCATGCGTCATATCAACCACCACCGGAGAAGGCCACTCTCATGTATTTTGGACCAGCACCCAGACAGAGGATACAGGTCCCACAGCAAGGAATCATGCGTCATATCAACCACCACCGGAGAAGGCCACTCTCATGTATTTTGGACCAGCACCCAGACAAAGGATACAGGTCCCACAGCAAGGAATAAGGCGTCATATCAACCACCACCGGAGAAGGCCACTCTCATTTATTTTGGACCAGCACCCAGACAGAGAGAGAGGTCCCACATCAAGGAATCATGCGTCATATCAACCCCCACCGGAGAAGGCCACTCTCATTTATTTTGGACCAGCACCCAGACAGAGGAGATAGGTCCCACAGCAAGGAATAAGGCGTCATATCAACCACCACCGGAGAAGGCCACTCTCATGTATTTTGGACCAGCACCCAGACAGAGGAGAGAGGTCCCACATCAAGGAATAAGGCGTCATATCAACCCCCACCGGAGAAGGCCACTCTAATTTATTTTGGACCAGCACCCAGACAGAGGAGATAGGTCCCACAGCAAGGAATAAGGCGTCATATCAACCACCACCGGAGAAGGCCACTCTCATTTATTTTGGACCAGCACCCAGACAGAGGAGATAGGTCCCACAGCAAGGAATCATGCCTCATATCATCCACCACTGGAGAAGGCCACTCTCATTTATTTCAGACCAGCACCCAGACAGAGGATACAGGTCCCACAGCAAGGAATCATGCGTCATATCAACCATCAACGGAGAAGGCCACTCTCATTTATTTTGGACCAGCACCCAGACAGAGGATACAGGTCCCACAGCAAGGAATCATGCGTCATATCATCCACCACTGGAGAAGGCCACTC